>SNQJ01S0046551.1:64014-78306 GCA_010110895.2 Picea sitchensis
TGGCTACTCTGGTCATCATAAACCTCTGCACTGTGATGATGTCCCAAAGTGGGGACATTACAGTAAAAAGTGGCATAGACATTGTGGTTGAATTAAGTCTCCTCCCCATCACCAACTAGTTTAAAGTCACCATGTGGCTTACCAAATATTGTTTGTGGAGTCATCATCAAAATCCATTAAGTGGGTTAAGTGTTTTTGGTATGCTCCTAGGTGAATGGATGGTAAATAATTTCAAGATGGCACCTCTTCTGCTAAGGGTAACATTCTTCTTTAGTTGGTGAAGAAGCTAGATTCAAGGCCATGTTTTTATGAGTACATGATCATATTGTATGTTAGTGACATGATAACATATTATGTTATTTGTACTATGATCATTTCATGTAAATCATTAGTCATCATATATAATCTTCTGATATTTATGTTATGGACATATTAGTGGTTAACCTATTAATTTTGTTAAGTCTTCTGTCTAGTTTGCTGGTAATTCATTTTAATTGTGCAAGAGGCTTACCATAAATATTGGCCTCCAATGTTAACATCCATTGTGATAATATCAATATAATTCTTCTGTTCTCTCTCTCTTATTTTCTCAAGTATAATCATAATGCATATAATGTGAAAATCCTTGGGTTTCTCATCTCGCCTACTTGAATCCATATCAATTTTTGGAATCGAGGTGTGAATATTAGGCCTCATTTCATGTTGGATTGTCAACATACCACAATATTGAATTCTTACCATCTTTATCCCAGGATCTATTTTTTTTTTCCAATGTCGTATATCTTCAGCTAGGTTCTCCACAACCATATCATTCACCAACAATTATTACGGGCATGACCAGCTCTAAATAAACATTTAAAACTTGCACACAGATTACAAACTTACTTTTGGAAAAGAGAAGTCTATAAAACATTGAGACAATCTTAGAACTTGGTCTTAGTCATTCTCAGTATTTGGTGAAAGAGAAGAATGAGGAAAAATTAAAGAAAAAAAACTATATTTGTTCTGTGCCTTACGCAACAAAATAAAATGAAACCATGAGCAGAGGAAAATAAAATTGTTAAGAAGAAAATTTGTACAAAACTTGCCTCGCATGAACAATGGTTTATGCACTACAAAAGCAGCTACCTCAGAATTTTGGAGTGCATAATAAATGGCAAAATGATTGAGAAGACGACTATGTCTTAGTTGTTTTCATCAAAAGGAGAGGAAAATTGCAATAGTTTTCCATTCCATGCACATTAGAAGAAAACAAGTAACACATAAAGAAATTAAAATTGAGTAGAAGGCCACGATGTTTTAACTTTGCAAGCTTTGAATTGATTTCTCCAAATATTTTATTTTCTACAGTCATTCCTTAGTTTAATTGTAATTAACAGTGTTCTCAAGCATGCCAACCCCCCTATTATTTCCAATCCACAACTTCTAATGCATATCTACTAGATTTTGCAATAGATCCATATTAACCAATTTGACACTTGTAGGTGCCAAGCATGCTCCATTTATTCACTACACACATTTTTAGCTATATTATATTTAAAAAGAAATAAATAGATCTAAATTAAAATAACTAGAATTGATGCCTATATAAACCTATATGCTGAAAGGAGCAATCACACCTGATCTGATGAACTGGTCGACAGTACAGTTGGAATGGTTGGCCCCACGTGTTTCTCTTCAGATGTATGGCTGCCTGTTAGTCTTGAGCGTCCCTCAATCGACGAAGAAAGATCTTAAACTACCTACCAAAATCATTCAACCTCCATAAATATCTAAAAAATCAATACAAGTAATATTTGTAGTGCATTATTTACTCTAAGATGCATTTTTACGAGTGTCAGACCATACATGAATGAGCTCCTCCTAGTTTCAAGAATAATTTATTGATCCACGTGTCTAATATTTTATCAAACTGCCTCCCTTGATTTGAAGTAGCAGCAACGAAGTCAACATTGACTTTGTTGTTTCTCTGTTGGATCGAGGGAGGTTTTCTCCGAGATTAAATGGCTCCAATAAATTATTCTCTACTAAACAGGGCCAACCACGTGAAGGTAGAATATCTTATCACCCCTCCCCCCCTCACATCACTCTCAATTCCCCAATACCCAACATATAAATCTATTGAAATATTTATAGCAAAAACAAACATATTAAAATATTAAAATTTCCATGCACATCATCATTTAGTACTTTTAGTCGGCCTCTTCTTCTTATCTCTATAGTTCCTAATCATTTCATCAATATCTACATCTTCATTCTCTGGGTTCTCTTCAAAATCTAATTGTGATTGTGTCCTATCATGTAGCTTATGCCTAGTCATGGGGTACTCACATTCTAATGGAGGTCGTTGTGATGAGGCATCACCTACAAAAGAAAAAAATACAAAATTTAAATGTCTAGTTTTTAAATATCATTGAACTAGTTCAGTAATATTAAAAAAAACACCTGCAATGTAATTATTTACCTAGTGAACTGGTTGGCACCGTTGGAATGGTTTCCCCCCGCGTGATCCTCTTCAACTATATGAGCCTCAAGTACAACATTCTCTTCCATTGAGACCAAAAACTTTATAAGGACAATCATAAATGTATAAGTAAAAAATAATAGAAGTACAAAATGTATAACTACGAAATTATTAAGTATATGATTAAAATACAATCATATTACCGTCATGTGCTAGCTCGGTCATAGTACCATCGTGCGGCTATGCCTCCATGGAAAATTGGGACTGAATGGGATCAAAACCATCTTCTGGTTGCAAACTACTATCAACACACTACTCGCCAATAGTACTAGTGTGTTTGTTGATAGTGTTGTTCCCCTGATTAAAACAAAGTTGTAAATATTAATAATATCCAGCATGACTGTATTATTTTAATAATAAAGGTTAATGTGGATTGAATTTTATTTACCTTATCCTGCAAAGTGGTTCCTTGTATCTGCCCCAATCTTTTTTGGTGTTCAACTACCGCTTTATAGCCATACTTGTAACCAATCTTGAGGTTTTCCTCCATGGTTTCAGTACCAAACTCATCACCCTTCATTGCATAAAAGTATGTATTTTCTATGTTATTCGATGGAAATACCTAAAAATTTTAAGGTTATACAAATAAGATATTTAGGTACTTACAATTCGTGACTGCAACTTCAAGTAGCCACCCTGGCCTAGCCTGTGTTGGCCACATATGGAAAGCCTTGATTTTGTGGCCTTACACCTGTCAATCAACCTATCATCAAAAGTTTAATGTATGTTAATATATACCATAGTTTTATTTACATCTAAAAGAAATTGAAGGTATTCAATTGAAATTGTAATTTACCTTATGGGACCAAAGGGTGTTTTTCCTTCATCTTTCAATTTATTCTCTTTTGCATCCTCAATGAGGGCCTTCCACTCCCTCTCTAGAATCATCAGAGGATGCTCGTACCTATAATTTTGTTTCAAGTTATTCCTATATGTTTCTCACGTATATTTTAAATATTGGCTAGTTGCGGTAGTGGCCAAGGTCTTATTAAAAGTTTCTACACCAAAAAGGCTTTCTAGATAATCCATCAATTCTTTTTTGAGCTTGGAATTATGGGAATTCCACCTCTCCTGTATGGTGGGCCCAAAAATAAGCAAAGCCTTATTCTCCAAGGACCTGTAAAAAATTTTGTTCCCTACACGCAAAATGATTATATGGTTATTAATTTAAAAATAATAATTTAGATGATTTATATTTGTCTACATAGAGAACATGAAAAACATAAAATTTTAAAAATTCCCTGGGACTTTAACCTTCTTTAATGTAAGCCCTTCGTTGTTGACCATAAAGGTGCCCTTAAGGGTCCTTGTGTTGGTCACATGTCTTTCTTTAGGAAAAACAACCATATATTTTGTCAAATCATCAACCTCATCTCTGTCACCACCTCCAGATCCTACTTGAGTGGTCGCTTCCTCGGTGGATGTGTTGTGGCTCCCACCTAATGGTGTGGAGGGTGGAGATATGAATAGTTGCATCCTGGTAGCTATAAGAGGGCCTTCGTTGGGACCCTGTGGCGTCTGTGCATCACCACTAATACCGATACCATGCATTTTGGT
This sequence comes from Picea sitchensis, assembly GCA_010110895.2. Classification (NCBI taxonomy): domain Eukaryota; kingdom Viridiplantae; phylum Streptophyta; class Pinopsida; order Pinales; family Pinaceae; genus Picea; species Picea sitchensis. Next base: position 68,096 of record SNQJ01S0046551.1, read on the forward strand.
GTTAATAGGATCCAAAAATCTCTATATAAGAAAGAAAACATTTTTTTGTTTAGATAATGTAAAAGTTTAAAATCAAGCTTTCATAATTGATCTTATGACATAAAAATAGAACAACTTGAAATTATGGTTATTACCTTATATGTCTTAAGCCTTGTCATAACTTCTCTGATCCTTTCTTCAACCTCAGGAGTTTGATCTAGAATATCTAACAAGTGAGCTAGTTCCTTGTTTCCTTTATTTATATTTTTCCTTATTAAAATCATAAGGTCAGGGGATTCATACAAATCCCTTTCTCCAAGTGAATCATCATCAACATCATGTCCCGTCGACTACATATTCGACAAAATAAATGATAATTCAGTTATGTAAACAAATAAAATAATTGATCGCCACAAAAATGAAATGCACATTAAATGCAATTCAAAAATTGTTGTTCATTTACCTGTTCTGAGGCCACTATTTATTTACCATGATCATTTACCATATTATAGTAAAATTAGAACCGTGATCATTATCATGAGAAATAAATTCAAATTTATGAGAAATTCAAATGTTGATAACAAAAATAGAACATAATGAAAATCATAAAATATGAGAGTCAATGCTTACAAGTTGGGTAAATTAGTATACGTATTGCCCCCACAATAGCAACATCTGTATCTATTTGATTCAAATTGTAATCAATCAATATTTCTTCCCCTACAACTATTGATTTTATTGCACATACAAATACATGGTTTCCTTCACGCCCCTCAAATACGCAATTGGGTCGCTTATTTATGGTCATGGGTCGTGTATTGTTTATAAACCCTGCAATATTCCCCATTTCTTTTGGACTTCCATAAATTTATATAGTTGCTCCTTTATTTTGATCATTGTCTTTTACTTGTATAAAATTTGCGACCAAGCGATATCTTCGCATACTTTTTGTATATTGGACTATTCGTATCCAATCTTTGTAGATATAACAGGGTTCGATGTACTCCATCAATTCAATTAATCCATCGTAACAGACCTTTATTCCATCCATGGAAAATAGCCCCAAACCATGTAATGACGATGGAGCAATCCAGTATATCCTTTCATTTACACAAAAATAAGTGTTTATTTCAAGAAGATTCTTGGGTACCCATTGTTTCACTATATGTTTGTACCTCAAGAGCACCTCAATGTCGTCTATTCTCTCATGATCATAAGAACATGATCCCCCTTTCACGAGAAAAAATTCCATGTGTTTATGGAATTTTCTTTTGATCTTCTCACCTCCAGTTGATCTCCGCCTGTTAGACCTACTAAATGTCTCGCTTTCCTCTATTCTACCTGAACTTCCTTCCCTCAATGAAGATATCTCTAAAAAATACCTATTTGCTTGTACATCCTATAAAACAATTAATGAGAGAAACAATCAGTCAATCAAGATGTAACACTAGTTCATTACTAGTATATTATTAGTATCACAGTAAGCTCATAATGATTACCATAGTGTTACTCTTTCTAGTATCCTATTATGTTGGGAATTTTTCACATGTAACTTTACCCTAAGAATTTTTGGACAATTTAAAGACAACCCAAATCATGGTATTTATGAAAAAAATGAACAAGAAAGGTGGAACTTTAACTCAATGGAAACACTACCCTCGTCGGAAATATGAACCCAAGGAGAAAAAATGGTAGAAAGGTAAAGGTGGCCTATACATGTCAAAAGGGAGTGAGCAATTGAGAGTAAAGTACATTGTTAAGTAACAAATACGATACTTTTTATTTATTCGTATCTTCACAACTCCCAAGGTATCTTCACAACACCTGAGTTCCTTCACAACTCTCGATGCAATCTTACAACTCTTGAGGAATTGGTCAGAATGGAATAGGTAGTTTGGGGATATTCTTCATGCACATGGACCTCTCATGCCATGCCACATTACAAATATTGGAGTGGCAAATTGTTTGCGCATTTGGAGGCATGTGTCACATAGTTTGATGGAAGACCTCCTAGTTTGATCAATGTTGGATATTGACGAGAAAATATGCTTCCTAGATGTTAACGATAAAAAATGCATTGGTATTTTTTGGAGTGTCTTCTCAATTTCTATTTATCGCTCATTTTTAAAGTTTTATGGCCAGTATCTTACCTTCCAGGTCTTCATCAAAGCTCCCATTGATGACTCCTGCCCAGATTTCCTTATCTCTATGCTTCTTTACCTACAATACTCAAAATGCAAATAAAATGTTACATAGCCTACAATCCTAGCTTTATTGGCTTTTATATCCTCAAATAATAATATGCACTTTTGTTATGAAGTGGTGGGTGTTCGAGGTGATTCTAAATTTGAGTCGAATCCCTAGTTCATACCCACATTCCACAAAACCTACACTAAAGCCAAAGCTATGAGTTAAAGCTACATGTCTAATTCCTATGACTAAGTCTTGAATCTTGCTTTAAACCAAACTAAACATGGTCTTTCTAAATTATCAGATATTCACTATGAGCCAACTCCATGAGTCAAGCTACAATTCAATCATTATGTCAATACATCAAGTCTTAGAAACGAAAGTGTCAAAAGCCCACAGGTTGCCAAGTGTTTGATGATATAAGCGCCAAAGATTGCGTAGCTGTCCAATGAAGAAATGTAGCATTTGTTGTTGGAATACTCGACAAGACGAAGATATCTGGACATGAGGAGGAGCGCAGATCCATGATCACTTTCAAATACACAAATGATAAAAATCAAAGACATTGATCATGGCAACAAGTCTGCAACAGGAGTTCTAAGGGTATTGTTGCTTCGGGTATTAATGATTAAAAATCCGACAGAAAAGCAAAGCTATCAAATTGGGTCAAGATCTTTCCAGGCCCTTCTACAATCAGTCAGGAAAATGTTAAGTAGGGAATTGACAATATAGAGAGCTGCAAAGAATCATCGATAGCCTTGCTTATAGACCAGTTCGACTCTAAAGAGGATTTGATTAATGCAGTCATTACTTCTTCTTTTATACCAGGATATTTTGCACCGACGCCTGTCACAATTTTCAGAAATCGTATCTACATAGATGGAGGTCTGACACTTTTCATGCCACCAACTTGTGCTAACAATACGAACAAGGTTTTTGTTTTTCCCCTTAGCCGTTTGGGATTGCAAGGCATTGGAATCAGCCTCGAATTTCTATCCTGAGAATAGAGTATCAGCGAGGCATCTTTTTAAGAGATATAAAATCAGACACGAGGATGTTTGGTGGCTTGTATTTCAAGGATGCAAGACATGATATTGTAAACACTAATGGTACTTCAAGTTTGATAAATGAAACAATCGCTCCTTCAAAGGAGTTCATGCAAGGAGAATTTGCACAAGCATTGCGAGAAATGCAATGTGTGCTCTGGCTATCATATCAGGTGGACTATCTTCAGTAATTTCAAGTCTTGGTGTAAGTTTTCAGTCTTTCACATCATATTCCCAGACTGCTGACACAATAGGGGAATTAGCTTCAGCCTTTATGATCTATTATGGTAGTGCAGAAAGCACAAAAGCAACAAACCCAATATTTATTGAACAAGTCTTGGTTAAGCAATTCAAGGCTCAATCATCTTTTCTTGTAAAAGAGTGTATAATAGAAGCCCTTGCTATATTGTATGGCAATAGCTACTTAAGTAGCAAGCTCCAACATGAAGAAGCAAAGTGTTTGCTTGTGGGTTTAATCACAATGGCTACATATGAAGTTCAAGAGGAGCTCATAAGGTCTCTTCAAATTCTCTGCAATAGTGCAAGTAATCTGTGGTGTTCCCTTCAAGGTAGGGAAGGAGTTCAGCTCTTGATATCGCTTCTTGGCATTTATTAAGAACAACAGAAGGAATGTTCAGTAGCATTTCTTTGTATGTTGTCAAATGAAAACAATGAAAGAAAATGGGAAATTACTGTTGCAGGTGGTATACCTCCTCTTATCCAGATTCTAGAGATTGGATCTTCAAAAGAAAAAGAGGACTCTGCAATTGTTATTGGGAACCTCTCTAATCACAGTGAAGATATTTGTGCATGTGTTGAAAGTGTATATGTTGTACATGCACTGATATGGTTGTTGAAAAATGGTAGTCCAAGTGGAAAAGAAATTGTTGCAAGGACACTGAACCATCTTACCCATAAATCAGATAGAAACACTATCAACCAACTCATTACTTTGCTGACAAGTGACTTACCAAAATCAAAGATCGAGAACATCAATTTCCTAACGATGCTATGGGCTGCAACATCATTAATGGAAACAATAAATTTGATTTGACAATGAAAGGTTTCATTCTTGACCAAAACAGATCTTTCACCAGCATAGAAGGCAAAATTATAACCAATTAGCAGTTGAAAAGCAGAGCTTTCATCATCTTATTAGCAAATCTTAAGGCGAAATAGCTTGTGAAACCTGAGATGGCCAGAGAAAGAGTATTTTTTCCCAGATTGAAGTTTTACTCAGCCAAATCTCTTGAAAACTCTTTCTAAAGATAGATATTGAATTATAATGTCCAATCTAAGATCCACTTTTGATGCAAAGGAGTTAGAGGAGGTGTTCAAGTTGATTTGGCACCTATTTTGGGGGCAATGAATTAGGGTTTATTTACAAACTTGGCAAATTTGAATTTCATCTTCCTCAAGAGATATCAAACAGCCTTGGAAGGCTTATCTTCGCAGCAAAGAGGTTCTACATGATATGAAGACCATATAATGAGGAATTGACCTCATTTTGAGGATCTCTTCCTCTCTTTTTGTAAAATTGTTTTTACTTTCTATCTTTAGCATATCTAATCCATTCTTCTAGGATCTAAACTTTTATTGTAAAGCTATAAAGCTGAAGATATGATATGAACTAGGGGTCAATCTTGGATACATTTTTTCTACTGTATTAGACTCTTATCTTGATTATAGAATCACAGTCTTCTTTTGCTTTCAATGTCAGATTTGTTCATGTACTTCATTATTATATACTTTACTTCATTTTAGCTCAACTTCTAAGAACTGTTATCTTCTTATTAAGCTCATGATCTTGAATTAAAGGACTTCTTGTTATCTTGTATGACCCTGCACATTGTTGTATTTGGTTATCTAGACTAGTATTCTTCATACCCTGTTCCAATTACTTTGTCTGATTATTGATTTCTAAAAGCATTGTCTTATTTGAATGCATGATCAGATCTCCTTTTCATTAGCCATTAAGTTGTCCCATTGATCCAAGCATACCTATTTACCATATTCTTGAGTTACCAAGCATCTTTGGCCTACAACCCCAAAGAGTTTCTTGGAGTGATAACAAATTGGCGTCGTTTCCTGGGAGAGGAGGCTGAAGCTCATCTTTCCTGGGAGACGACACAGAGCTGATCTTTGATGATAGACAAATATTAGACATTCTCTTGGTTGTAATCATCTATCTGGCGACTCCATGAAGGATGGATCTATTAACGACCCCACTGGTATATAAATGAACCAGATCTTAGCAAAAAGGTATGCATTCTGCAATTTATCAAGTATTTCTGGTTACCCTCATCTAGTACCTAGTAGAGATGAATGGGAACACAACCTTCCCAGATTTCAAGGATAAGAATGGGAAGTACCAGCTGAACATTTGTCGGATTTTCATGATTTTATTCATCAGCTCCAGATCATACATGAAGATGTTAAGATTAAACTTTTCAAGTATTCATTAGAGGGGATAGCCCTTTATTGGTGCAGGTCTCTTCCAGCTTCAAGCATTCACTCATTGGAAAGTTTTCATTATGCTTTCCATTTGTTTTGTAAATATGTATTTCCAGCTGAAGGTCTGTTTGAAGATTGTTGTGATGAATTTGATAAGCATGTTTAGCAGGAAGTAGTCTTTTCTTCTGTTTGTCAAGATGAAAATTATGTTGTTAAGGAAGATCTTCATGATACAAATAAGAATTTCATAGCTATAAATGCATCAGACCTTATCTCTATTACCCCTGTTGCCTTTGATTTACATGAAGAAACAGTTAGAGAAGAATTTTTTTCTACACTTTTTCAAGAGGTTGCCTACGATATGTTTTCACCTGTGATTGGGGAGAAGGATCTGAAGACTGTCTATCTTTCTTTGCAAGATTCATGAGTTTTCTTCTCACTTATTGTTGATAAGTATGAAAATGAAATAGAGTAGAACCTTACTTCAAAGGATGTTGATTTAAGTAGCAGCCAACCCATATATGACATTTATGAATCTGATTTCGACAAGCCTTTTTCTTTGCCCATAAAGGAACAACATCATGTTGTAATTAGCCATTCCATGTTTGTAGAAGACATTGAATATGATGAGTTTAATCTGGCCGAAGATTTTAGGTCTTCTCTTATGTTTATAATCCCTCATGAACAAAAAATTGAAATCACCTACGAAGAAGATATCGAAAAAGAAGGGATTAGCAATCCAATCAGCTCACAGCTATTTTCAAATTTACAGGAACCAGTTTATGGCATCCATATATTAGAAGTCGAAGAAATTCTTGAATAGCAGGTAGAGGTAACTATGTTTGGTCATCAATCTATTTCTTCTTTCTATGATCCAGTGACCATATACATGGAGATGGTTTTTATGGAAGTTTTCAATTGTGCAATTTTTAGAATTAAAGTAGATGGTGATTGTAAACATGTATTGCAAGTTGAAATTTTGCTACACATAATGAAGTTTCCTCTGAATTTGATCTGCATGCAAAGGTTTATTGTAATCAGTCTAATGTTATCATGGCTTCATTGGAAGCATTATGTCACATGATGTGCCAGTTTTTACTAGTTAGGAGTAGGAGTAGGTAGAGAATAAACTCACCATCCAGCATGGTTCTTTCAGTGTGTTCGTTTGCAACAGTGAATTTATATTCAGTAATGTATGTTCCGAGTTTGAATAAATATTACAGAGATCTAGTGATGGTATTAAATGACTCCATATCCCAATGGACTAGACACAATACAAAATTGAAGATTGTGAATATTTGCAGAGATAAAGGTTGTGGGGTTTTTTCTGAGCAGGTTACAGGGTTTTCAGGTTAAATGGACAAGCACGGGTCTGCTTGTTTTTAAAACCTCACAAGAAGGTTATAGGTTTGTAGGAGATCAATTGTGAAGGCTAGATGACCCCATAGCCCAATGGTAAAGGCGACTGGAACTACTAGGTTCTTGGAAACCTTGCAGGGAGGACTCCATCCCAGTTGGAGCCAGATGTTAGCGATAAAAAATGCATTGGTATTTTTTGGAGTGTCTTCTCAATTTCTATTTATATCGCTCATTTTTAAATTTTTATGCCCAGCATCTTACCTTCCAGGTCTTCATCAAAGCTCCCATTGATGACTCCTGCCCAGATTTCCTTGTCTCTATGCTTCTTTACCTGCAATACTCAAAATGAAAATAAAATGTTACATAGCCTACAATCCTAGCTTTATTGGATTTTATATCCTCAAATAATAGTATGCACTTTTGTTATGAAGTGGTGGGTGTTCAAGGTGATTCTAAATTTGAGCCGAATCCCTAGTTCATACCCACATTCCACAAAACCTACACTAAATCCAAAGCTATGAGTTAAAGCTACATGTCTAATTCCTATGACTAAGTCTTGGATCTTGTTTTAAACCAAACTAAACATGCTCTTTCTAAATTATCAGATATTCTCTATGAGCCAACTCCATGAGTCAAGCTGTAATTCAATCATTAGGTCAATACATCAAGTCTTAGAAATGCAAGTCTCAAAAGCCCACAGGTTGCCAAGTGTTTGATGATATAAGTGCCAAAGATTGCGCAGCTGTCCAATGAAGAAATGTAGCATTTTTTGTTGGAATACTCGACAAGACGAAGGCATCTAGCCATGAGGAGGAGTGCAGAGCCATGATCACTTTCAAATACACAAATGATAAGGATCAGAGACATTGATCGTGGCAACAAGTATGCAACAGGAGTTCTAAGGGTATTGTTTCTTTGGGTATTAATGATTAAAAATATGACAGAAAAGAAAATCTATCAAATTGGGTCAAGATCTTTCCGGGCACTTCTACAATCAGTCAAGAAAATGTTAAGCAGGGAATTGAAAATACAGAGAGATGGAAAGAATCACCGATAGCCTTGCTTATAGACCAGTTCGACTCTAAAGAGGATTTGATTAATGCAGTCATTACTTCTTCTTTTATAACAGAATATGTTGCATCGAAGCATGTCACAATTTTCAAAAATTGTATTTGCATAGATGGAGGTATGACACTTTTCATGCCACCAACTTGTGCTGACAATATGATTAGGGTTTGTGTTTTTCCCCTTAGTTGTTTGGGATTGCAACACATTGGAATCAGCCCCGAATTGCATTCCTGAGAATAGAGCATCAACGAGGCATCTTTTTAAGAGATATAAAATTAGACACGAGGATGTCTGGGGACTTGTATTTCAAGGATGCAAGGCATGATATTGTAAATGATAATGGTACTTCAAGTTTGATAAATACAACAATTTCTCCTTCAAAGGAGTTCATGCAATAAGAATTTGCAAAATCATTGCAAGAAATGCAATGTGTGCTCTGGCTATCATATCAGGTGGACTATCTTTAGTAATTTCAAGTCTTGGTGAATGTTTTCAGTCTTTCACATCAGATTCCCAGACTGCTGACACAATAGGGGCATTAGCTTCAACCTTTATGATCTATGATGGTAGTGTAGAAAGCACAAAAGCGACAAACCCAGTATTTATTGAACAAGTCTTGATTAATCAATTCAAGGCTCAATCATCTTTTCTTGTACAAGAGTGTACAATAGAATCCCTTGCTAGCTTGTATGGTAATAACTACTTAAGTAGAAAGCTCAAAAATTAAGAAGCAAAGCGTTTGCTTGTGGGTTTAATTACAATGGATGTAGATGAAGTTCAAGAGGAGCTCATAAGGTCTCTTCAAATTCTTTGCAACAGTGCAAGTAATCTATGGCGTGCCCTTCAAGGCAGGGAAGGAGCTTAGCTCTTGATATCGCTTCTTGGCCTTTATTCAGAACAACAGCAGGAATGTGCAGTAGCATTGCTTTGTATGTTGTCAAATGAAAACGATGAAAGAAAATAAGCAATTACTACTGCAGGTGGTATACCTCCTCTTGTCTAGATTCTGGAGACTGGATCTTCAAAAGCAAAAGAGGACTCTACAATTTTTATTGGGAACCTCTGTAATCAAAGTGAAGATATTTGTGCATGTGTTGAAAGTGAAGATGTTGTACCTGCACTGATATGGTTTTTGAAAAATGGTAGTCCAAGTGGAAAACAAATTTCTGCAAGGACACTAAACCATCTTACCCATAAATCAGATAGTAGCACTATCAGCCAACTCACTGCTTTGCTGACAAGTGACTTACCAGAATCAAAGATCAAGAACATCAATTTCCCAACGATGGTATGGGTTGCAGCATGATTAATGGAAACAATAAATTTGATTTGATCATGAAAGGTTTCCTTCTTGACCAAAACAGATCTTTCACCAGCATAGAAGGCGAAATTATAACCAATTAGCAGTTGAAAAGGAGATCTTTCATCAACTAATTAGCAAACCTTAAGGAGAAATAGCTGGTGAAACCTGAGATGGCCAGAGAAAGAGTATTTTTTCCCAGATCGAAGTTTTACTCAGCCAAATCTCTTGAAAACTCTTTCTAAAGATAGATATTGAATTATAATGTCCAATCTAAGATCCACTTTTGATGCAAAGGAGTTAGAGGAAGTGTTCAAGTTGATTTGGCACCTATTTTGGGGGCAATGAATTAGGGTTTATTTCCAAACTTGGCAAATTCAAATTTTATCTTCCTCAAGAGATATCAAACAACCTTGGAAGGCTTATCTGCACAACACAGAGGTTCTACATGATTTGAAGACCATAGAATGAGGAATTGACCTCATTTTGAGGATCTCTTCCTCTCTTTTTGTAAAACTGTTTTGACTTTCTATCTTTAGCATATATGATCCATTCTTCTAGGATCTGAAATTTTATTGTAAAGCTATAAAGCTGAAGATATGAGATGAATTAGGGGTCAATCTTGGATACATTTTTGCTACTGTATTAGACTCTTATCTTGATAATAGAATCACAATCTTTTTTTTCTTTCAATGTCATATGTGTTCATGTACTTCATTATTCTATACTGTACTTCAGTTTAACTCAGCTTCTAAGAACTGTTATCTTCTTATTAAGCTCATGAACTTGAATTAAAGGACTTCTTTCTATCTTGT
>SNQJ01S0046552.1:0-14303 GCA_010110895.2 Picea sitchensis
AAGGACACATAACTCATACTTTGTCTACAACAGGTGGGAATTTTGTGAGAAACGCAAGTATATATGGATATGCACAAGGGATTTCTAGAGGAGGAGCTCCTTGTGCAAGAGTTGCTTATTACAAAGTTTGATGGACTTGCAACAAATGCTTCGACGTAGATATACTTGCAGCATTCGATGCAGGGATTGCTGATGGAGTTGATGTGTTCTTTGTTTCCATTGGATCTGACCCTTTGCCAGATTATTTTCAAGATGCAGTTTCCATTGGATCCTTCCATGCTGTCCAGAAAGGAAAGGTAGCAGGCTGTTCCGCTGGAAATGCTGGTCCAACTCCGACGACAGTTACAAATGTGGCACCATGGATAATAATTGTGGGAGAAAGCACCATTGATAGACAAATCATTGCATATCCTACTCTTGGGAACAACAAGACATATACATGGTAAAAATTGATGTGGAAGCCTATGTGAATAGTTTATGCATAATAAAAGGTGTGTTGGTCGATAAATCTAAGACACAAACGAAAATCAACACATGGATGAATGGGTAATAAAATATATTATTTTTAAATAAAGAAGTCTAGATGGTTTAATCCATATAGGTTTTAAATCCGTTAATAAAAATGACCTCAACTACTCAAACTTATCTCAAACAATATAAAATAAACAAAACACAACCAACAAAGGAGGAGGGGAAATTCATGAAAGGTATGCTAGGAGCATGAGAGAGTAATTATTCCGATCTTTCTTCATTCATACTTTATTTATTTTTCTTTGGGATTTGACGGGCTGTGGATAGTAGGGGTGGCTCGCAGAGTACCAAGAAAGACTTAGCAATGAAAGTTGATGGCTTCTTTGAGGTAACTCGTTCATTTGTTTGAGTTTGCTGCAATTTGTCTATGTTCTCATGGCTGACCAATTTTTCTCAAGTACAGATGAACACCTTGAAGCTTTATTGGTCTTTGTTTAAGCATGTCTATCTTAATTGTTAATCTTTTGTACTTGGTTATTCTTGTATGAGTGAGGAAACCATATTGAATAGTTAGAGTTTCACTTAGGGTCCAGACCTTCACAGAGGTTTGAAAGCTCCAAGAGTCTGAGAAATATATGAGGATTTTATTAATAAAGATCATTTTTTTTCTCTCTCGATGTTGTTTATATTTTATTTTCTTGTTATTTCATGCCGGTTGTAAAGCAAAATTAAATAAAATCTTTTATTTTACTTTATGCAAGTGTACATTATTTCTCTATTTACATTCACAAACTCTCTTTCTTTATTATTTTATTTCTTTAACAAAAATATATTAAAGACAAATAAATGAACAAATCACCCTTTGTACATATTATTTTTCTTCTACAATTATTCATTTTTCTTTTTAAGTTTATTATTTGCTTATATTTGTGTATTATTCCAACATGTTAATATGACAAATTTACCTTTTAACATTTCCTTTTCTTTTATTCATTGTTTAATCTTGTTATGCTTCAAAATAACATTTATTATCATTAACCTTTATTTAAACCTTTGTTTATCTTTTGGTAGATATTTCATTTTTGTGTTAGCTTTTCTTCTAACTTTATTTACAAAAGCAATAAACATTATAAAGGTTAAAAGTATAAAAATTATAAAATATAAAATACATAAAAAATTAAATATCGAAAAGTACAAGACAAAGGAATTCATGCTTGGACTTTAGGTTATAGGAGAATTAGCTTAGATTCTAATGTGTTTCGGTGTTGGGGCTCTAAACTTAGGGTGAGATTCTCGTCTCTTCCCACCTATCCCCACGTGAGGTCGATATATTGGTGTTGGGGACTCATTAGTCCCTCGACGCCAACATATTTTTGGTGACCGTACTAGGGAGTGCCATTTGATGGTTCTTACCTAGTATAGTTTTAATTCTTTCAAATCTTCATTTATCTTATCCTTATTCCTATGTTTCAGTTGATTGGAAGTTTGTTTGGTGATTGTAACCCTGTGGTCTCAAATACTAATCTTGGGAAGATCATTCACAAGTATGGGATTTTTGAATTTGAGGAAGACCTAAATAATTCCCCATGTTTTTTTCCCACCCCTTTGAAGTTTTCTCACCTGGTTAATCCCTTACCTCACAAATTCAAGCAACATTTGGTATTTTTTTTCATGGTGATGGAACTGTTAAAGCGGTTGAACATCTTCGTGCATTTTCAAATGCTTGCACCATCCTTGGAGTTAACGATAATGATAGTTGCATGATTTTATTCATGAACTCCCTTCAAGGTAATGTCGCTTCTCTATTTTCCAACCTACCTGATGAATGCATCTCGACATGGTCTGAAATTTCCTACTAGTTTACTTCTACCTTTGGGCAGTTGGATAATCCTTATTAGCATCTTTTAAGAGATTTAATCAATTGCATATGAATGATAATGAAGGAATTCTTGCATTTGACCTTAGGTTGATCAAGTTATATAATTCAATTCCTATATCCATTATCCCTACTAACTTGGCTGCCCTGTTGCTTTATTATGAACTTCTACCTCCATTTTACCGATGGCGGTTGGAAGAAAAGAATGTTCAAAATTTGGAGCTAGCTTTAATCACTTGCCTTGATTTCATGGAGCAATCCCAAAGAACAAGTTTCTCCTTTGGTGTTTTTGATTCCTAAAAATATTTGTCTTCATTAATCCCCATCATTAAGGATTTGCAATATTGCATGCTCTTCCTTGATTATCAATATTCAAATCATGCCTACCTCGAGCTCGAGGTAGGCATGATTTGAAGATTGATATATCTTTGGAGCCCTCTCTCCTAGTGCCTAATTATAATAACTTCACTATTTGTGGTCAAGAGCTTGGATGTGAAGATGATCATGATCATATCATGATGCTCAATTATCAACCTACCTTCCATATTCCAAATATCACCCTTCTTAAACCTCATAGAAAAACTCAACCCCAAGATCATTTTTCATTTCAAGCCTCTCATCCCACACATACGATGGTGAAGTTGATTATGAAAAGGAAGACGTGATTTTGACCTTTTTTATCCTCTTTATGAAAATGTTCTATTTAATGAGGTCACTTATGAAAGTTCAAATCAAGATATTGAGGGTTCTTATGATTTTATTGAAACATGTGATGAGTCCTCTTTTGAAGATCCTCATAAGGATAATGAAGATTTTACATTGCTTTATTCTTTCACAAATTCATTGTGTCAATTCAAAGAGGTTGAGGAATTTAATAATGACATGCACCTCTCCTCTGCCTTTGATTTATTTTGATAATGATAGATTCAAAGGCATTCCTATGCATTTGAATCCTTTATTTTCTCCTTTAGAGCATGATAATTCTTTTCCTGATCAGGAGGTTGTAGATGATGACTTTGTGATGCTTGAAGATTACATCCTTGATATTAAAAATTCTAACCATTATTCTAATGTTATTGATACTCATGTTTCCAATGTCAATCCTAAAGGCCATCTTGTTGGTAGGTAGGTCCTATAAGATGGTGATCACCTTTTTTGGTTCTTGACAAGCCTATTGACTGCATAGGTTGTATTTTGGAGTCTGGGAACTATAGGATAGTGGACAAGCTGGCCTAACAGAAACCTTCCCACCCAATGTCACCTCGTGGGGAGGTTCTTCGTTTAGGAGGTTAGACCAGGAGGCGATCCCCATTAACTGGGGTTTGAAAGAGGCAATGGAGTACAGGTCAAAGTGTTAAGATTTCTACCACTCCCTCGTAGGTTACCATCGATGTCAGATGGTTTGGCTAATCAACCAATAAAAGAGTAGAAGTCCTATTGAAAACACTTGCCTGAAACAAGATAATAACAACACAATGTATATATTTGCAGGCTATAAATAAAAGGGTTAGTACTTCTTAACTACTCGATTTAATAAGAAATGTAATAGATAAGATGAAGAATAGCGTTTTGCTAAATGGCCCATGAATGATCACCAATTCATCCCAATATCTACAAAATAATGTCATTAATATCTAATTAATTAATCAAATCAAATTAATCAGTCTGTTAGGGTTTCAAAGATTTAGAGTTTGAAAGATGATTTTTGTACACTTCAAGTAGCATTGGAGTATTACCGATTGCCTTAGGGTAAATGGAGTCAAGCAAGGGCAAAAAGTCTCGAGAGGACTCAAACTTGGGAAGTGGAGAATTTAGGGTTCCAGATGTGCAATGGGGCCTTGGAATGAAACAAGGGAAGGAGGCTCACTCTAGTGTTGCTTAGAGGTCTAGGTGTTCTTTCCTCTTTCTCTAAATACACTTGGAAAATGGCTAGCTTCAAGAATGCAGTTTAAGGGAGAGTGTTACTTGCGGGGGCAAGGGATTTCAAACCCTAGAGGTGAAACCACAGGTGTAGATTTAGCTAGGCCTAGGGGCCGTCTCCTCTTTTCAACCTATAACTTTAATGCTAGCTCGGAAAGGAGAGAAAAGTGTAGCGACTGGAGCTATATCTTCCCCTTTTTGTGAAACTATTTCTCAAACAAGGGGGACATGTAGCAATGACCTACTTGTGCTTGCTACCTAGGGTTTCAAGATTAACAATATAATAGTAAATGAAATTAAATCCACCAACCATTCACTTAAGAAGTTTGCATGAAAAATTCACTTACATGTCATGAAGAAGAAACCTGTGAATCAAGCCAAGTGATTTAATAACCCTTCAGCAGAGAACCACCATATATGCCAAGAGAGAAATCCTCCAAGAAGAGTTGCGCTTCACTTAGAACACAAAAAATACCAAGAAAAAGGATAAATTATAGTCTCTCACAAGAGAGTGATTGTGTTAGCATGTTAAAATGAGGGAAAAACTTCCTCAATATGTATACCAATCAATGACCTTTCAATTACAAAATAAGTCATTAAAAGAGCAATTAAGTGACTAAAATTTACAACGTTTTTACATTAAGCTGCTTTAGATAAATGACATAAAAGAATGAGCAAAAGGTGGGACGTCAAGTCCTTTTGAGGGAGATGTTGGCCCTTTGGGCAAGATCAACATCAGTCGGACATTAGCCCTTCACAGGGATATTCCAAAGTACCACACATACCAATAACCTGACTTGTATCAACTGCCACCGCGAAGATGGCATTCCAACTCTCCTGGGTGGCGATCTTGTCGATCAAGGGCAAGCATTCATGTTAAGTGGGTGATTCACCCTAGGTCAGGTATGCCAAAGTGTCATGGGTGGAGCGTCCTTCTTTCTTCATGTGCAAAGGCTCATCATAGCGTTGTCCTATCTCTTCCATCCAACAACCATCTGATGGACTCATCAGCCCCATGAAGGTGGGAAGCTAATCTGTAGTAATGCAGGTCCGGGTACTTTGTCCGTCGGGCATGGTCACGCATCAAAACTTCACCCTCCATGGGCTCATTGGTCCCTTGGGATCATAGCAATGTCAATCATATCTCATCCATTAAATTTATCAGAAATACATTCATGGAAGCCACAGCATATCATCTAATAGCTCAAAGACATTACAGCGACCTACTATCTGAAGTTGAAGAAAGAGCGAATAACCTATTGAATGGCCAGCATCCATGAGAAGAAGAGAGTTTCCAAAGAGATTATTCAAGCCATGTGTAACGTAGTGATATGATCTAAGGATGTCAGTCATGAAGGAAGGTGAAGACCAGAGGAAGGTATTGTCCATGGGTGCCTATGTAGGAGGCGAGATGTACACTGTCATTGATGCAGTTTTTTCAAAGCCCCTTATTGCCTTTATTCTTTCCTTATTTAATTCAAGGTGCGACCGAGGGACCTTGCCTTGGCATGGTGAGAATGAGAGTTGTGATGTTACACACTAGTATTTTTAATGAAATGATAAGGCTAGCTCATGATGAGACCCTTTCCCCTTGGCCATGCAACCAAGGGTCATTGCACAACATGGTAACGGATAGTAAGCAGTGTCATGCAGCTAGATACCTATGAACATAATAAATTACGATTCATGATGAGACCTCCATCCTCTTGGTTAGGTCTTGTTTTGTATTTTTTCTTTGGGTCCCTTTTGTTTCTTATCGGGAGGGCTTTTATTGCCTTCTCGAGGGATCCACTGAACGAGGCATCTCTAGGTTATATTCTATGTATTTTATCTTTTACCAGCTGCTTTTATCCCATTCCCCTAGTCCGTTATTAGGATGACCTATTTGAGGACAAAGTGTAACCCCTCAAATGGGTCATCCCTAATGGCCGGACTAGGGAATGGGATGGATGTATGGGGAGTAAGATGCAAAATAGTTGTATGGTGGGAGCGAGCGATGGCTCTTCAAATCCCCACGGTGGCTAACCCAAAACCTGTGGATACAAGATTTCTAGGGCACCTCGTTAATCCCCAACAATGGTCAAGTAGGATAGTGTAAGATCCAAGCGGTTATTAGAAATGTAAGGAACACGATGCATATATAAGAGAGTTATAGCGATCAAACATGACACATACCATGATACGGACCAATTACTCATGGAGCAAGAGTCTTCTACGTTAGTCCTAGTAGATGGTGATGGATCTTTAGCATTTATTGAGGACCATCACGAGAAGAAGAAGAAGAGGATGGTCCCTCCAGGGCCATCTAAAGATCCAATCATCACCGATTTACTCATCTAGGACTGCAGCAAGGCCTCGGTATGATCTCTAGTTATCCATCGAGATAACCATTGTCTAATCATACATGCATTTGTTGGCAGGGTGATCAACACTCCTCATCCATCATCTTTAAATTCATTAATCATCCATCTAAAATAGTTGATGCATTTATCTATGCAAAATGTGATCCTACCTGAGTCCAAGCACATCCTTAGTTCACTTTTGTTACATAAAAAGAGAAAGAAGGGGAAGGTGATGCGTTTTAATTTCTTTAGTTTAGTTTAAGTTTAAAACCCTCACTTATTCATTTTTCTTAGATTGTATGTTTATTTTCTTTTGCTTTTGGAAGTTAGACTTGCTTGAACAATGATCATGATTGAGAAAGGGTACTGCATATTATGATAAAATTATTATCCTTTTCTTTTGAAGACAACGGGTTTGCAGATGAGAAGGATTGCTTGATTGTTTGCTGGAAACTCATGCTTTGTTTATCACATGCTTACGGAGCAGGAAACCCTTGCTTGAAGCAGGCTTTCTATCCCTCCCAGTCTTATTTTCTATCCCATTCTTCATCCCCACCATTTCAAGATAGCTCCTGCATTTGGTGCCTTGGATTTGTGTTTTATTTGGGTTTTCCATAAACCTTCCATGACAAGTTTATTCGGTTTTTTTTCAAGATCCAAAATGTTTGTCACTTTTGATTATACAACAATACTAAACAACCTCATACTTGCTAATTTTGATGAGTTATTCCTGGAGTCAGATCATGAATCAACTGGCCTCATCTTGTTTCCTCCTTTTGTATAATCTGGTCCACCTAACTCTATTGACCACTTCTTGTCCAACATTGAGTCCCCCTCATTCCTATCATTGCCTACCCTTCTACTTTCCTTCAGTATCAAATGATCATAATATCCTTGTTTAAAACTTGCATGCCACTGTAAGCGCCACACATCTATTGGTTGGAATTTGTTGACTACATTTTCAACATTGCTAGCCAAAAAGCATTTCCAGTCTCCCCCCTCTCATTTCACAATTCCTTGCTTAAAGTCTTGTGCGCTATCGTTGAGTTGTTGCTACACATTCTAGGAAGATGTCTTCAGATATCTCGTTATGCAAGAATATTCTAAAAGTTAGTACATGTATTGGATAATGAATGGCCATGATCGTCAGTCAATATATTTTATTAGACGTGATACAGGTTAATTCAAATGAAAGAAATTTCATTATGAGTTGTCGGCAAGGTTAAGATAGTGCTTGGCGAAATCATCATGGTTCTTTACCTATCACTTAAAATGGCCTATTCTCTCATTTCTCACATTCTTAACCTTGTGAATCTTACACTCATAACCCTCAAGTCCAAAGTTATTTCTTATGCCTTTTCTTTTCCTAAGTATGACATCATTACCATTACTATACCATGTTATCATGCCCCATCCACATGAAATTACATTATTTAAAGAGTAAAAATGAATCACTTGACTATGTGGATTAGTATACTTTATGGGTTACAACTATTATATGAAGCTCCTATATTACAGAATTATACATTTAGAATTTCCGTATAAAAGAAATAATGTCACCCTTGAAAGTTTTTTGGCTTAAGTCATTTTAAGACATTATGGAAATAATTTATGTGAAAACTATAAAATGCAAGGAATTGATGATACTTCACTTATGGTTCTATTTATGTCCCCAATTTTTCCAAGTCCACGTGACCTCTCATGGTCTACCTTCAAAGCACCATGCCAAAAAGTAAACTTATATATATTATTATATATTGTCTTTTCCACATAATTACCCAAAATGAAAAGTTAATCTTTGACTTGGTCATGGGATTAATGTACTTCATAATTCATTCATAATTGGGGCATACATCAAATGTGATGGAAACGACCTTACATTTTGAGTCATACTTATTTCATTAGCACCATTTCCAAGGTTTATAATTACTCATCCTCTGTTGTATTTGATAACCTATGTCTTTGAAGAAGCATAACTCGACAACAAGTAATATCGAATAGTAATTTTTCTCAGTCAAGTGTAAAATAAAATGCAGCCTAGTTCTCAATAATCAAACGTTATTTGGTTGAGTTTATTATGTCTCGATGGGCAAGATATGGAAGGTTTATAAAATATCGAATGAAAAAAGGGATAGTTGGAAATAAGGAATCGATATGCCTTGTCCAGATCAGAACCTGTTTGCAACATTCACCATGAATTAAGGCGCATGATGGTATTCTCATGGTTGCAGCAAGTGAAACTTTGATTCTAGCCATGGAATGAAACAGAATTGGGACAATCCACCTCCAAGCTAATAAAACTGAAGTTGATGGCTTCTTTGAGGTGAAGTCTGACCAAATTTATCATATTACTACCTTATTTACATCATTATAAACACAACCTAATGCACATGAATATTTTCTGCATCATGTTTTACTACTTCATCAACAAAAGACTGCTTCCTTCAACAGTTAATAATTACAGGAACATGAAATCCTTTCCAATGGAGTAGTATTGTTCACTTATATCAAAATTTGTCTTTTTATCCCCTTTGATCAATCCAAATGTTCAAAAGTGTATTAATTCCCAAAGGTTATCCATATATCATCCTTGCATATACCAGTATGAGGTCGATGAAGATCAAGTTTATTTTGACAAACACAATTTCTTGTTCGAAGTGTTGATGAAACTCGAGAAAATAAGTGGATTAGAACCTATTGTGTACCACAACCAAGGCAATGTTATTTGTGACTGACCCATAATAAGAACATACATATACATGGGGCCTCATGCGAATGCATATAAAAAGGAAGTAGTGCTACTCCTGGTGGAATTTAATGAAGGAACATGCAATGCAAGAGGAAATTAAGAAGAAATTGCAAACATTGAAATTTCAACAACAGATACATGAAATTGATTGGAGCTAGATACTTCAATAAGGGATATGAATATGGATCCAATTTTTTGGAAGCTCTTAGATCACGACTTTATTTCTCCACGAGACAACAAGGGACATGGAACTCATACTTTATCTACAACAGGTGGGAATTTTGTGAGAAATGCAAGTATATATGGATATGCACAAGGGATTGCTAGAGGAGGAGCTCCTCGTGCAAGAGTTTTTTCTTACAAAGTTTGCTGGACTAGCAACGGATGCTTCGACGCAGATATACTTGCATCATTCGATGCAAGGATTGATGATGGAGTTGATAGGTTCTTTGTTTCCATTGGATCTGACCCTCCTCTGATAGATTATTTTCAAGATGTAGTTTCCATTGGATCCTTCCATGCTATCCATAAAGGAAAGTTAGTGGTTTGTTCCACTGGAAATGTTGGTCCAACTCCAGCGAGAGTTACAAATGTGGCACCATGGATAATAACCATGGGAGAAAGCACCATTGATAGACAAATCAATACAGATGTTACTCTTGGGAACAACAAGACATATACAGGGTAAAAATTGACGTGGAAGCCTATGTGAAAAATTAATGCATAATAAAAGGTGTGTTGGTCGATACCTCCAAGACAGACGAAAATCAACACGTGGATGAATGTATAATAAAATATATTATTTTAAATAAAGAAGCCCTAGGCAGGTTTAATCCATCTGAGGTTTTAAAATCCTTTTAAAAACAACCCATAAAATACTCGAACTTCTCTCGGAGCAAATATAAAAGAGAAATAGGAAACCTGACCGAAGGGGAAAAATCATGAGAGGTATACTGGGAGTATGAAGTGGTGTATGATCTTTATCATTATTACTTTATTTATTTTTCTTTGGGATTTGATGGGCTGTGGATAGCATGGGTGGCTCGCAGAGTACCAAGAAAGACTTAGAAATGGAAGTTGATGAAATGGCTTTGAAATTTCAACTCATGCATTTTTGAGTTTGTTGTAATTTGTATTTGTTCTTATGGCTGACCAATTTTTCTCATATGCAGATGAATATCTTGAAGATTTATTGGTCATTGTTCAAGCATATATGTCTTCATTGTTAATCTTCTATACTTGGATATTCTTGTATGAGTGAAGAAACCATATTGAGTAGTTAGAGTTTCACTCAGGGTCCAGACCTTCACAGAGGTTTGAAAGCTCCAAGAGTCTGAGGAATATATGAGGATTTTATTAATACATATCGTTTTTTGATCTTCGGAAGTTGTTTATATTTTATTTTCTTGTTATTTCACATGGGTTTTAAAGCAAAATTAAATAAAATCTTTTATTTTACTTCATGCAAGTGTACATTCTTTCTTTATTTACATTCACAATCTCTCTTTCTTTATTATTTATTTCTTTAACAAGAATATATTAAAGACAAACAAATGAACAAATCACCCTTTGTAAATATTATTTTTCTTCTACAATTATTCATTTTTTCTTTTTAAGTTTATTAGTTGTCTCTAATATATTTGTGTATTTAATAACTGTTATATGACAACTAATTCACTTTTGTTGTTTACCTTTTAACATTTTTCTTTTCTTTTTGTTAGCTGATTAGTAATAGATTTACACTACAATCTAATAGTTATTATCATTAACCTTTCTTTAAACCTTTGTTTATCTTTTGGTAGATATTTCATTTTTTGTATTAACTTTTCTTCTAACTTTATTTACAAAATCAATAAACATTATAAAGGTTAAAAGTATAAAATTATAAAATATAAAATAGATTAAAATTAAATATTGAAAATTACAAGAGACAAGGAATTCACCTTGTGCTTTTGATTATAGGAGACTTAGTTTAGATTCTAATGTGTTTCGATGTTGGGGCTCTAAACCTAGGGGTGACATTCAGGTATATTCCCGCCTAGCCCCATGTGAGGTTGAGATATTGGTGTTGGGGGCTCATTAGTCCCTCGATGTCAACAATAAGTAGCACACACATAAGATGCAATATGACTAGTACTACGGGATTTCCCATCAACAATAGAGGCAAAATAGCGTACTATAGTTGAGCCAAACCTAGGCATGGATGCATCATCTAAAGAAGAACTATCCAAAGATAAGTTAGCCATCAAGTACTCAAGGGTATCTAAGTAGGCATCCTCAAGATTCACACCCCATGGCTTTGGAGGACCCTCCTTATAATTTGGATTTGATCGAGGGATGTGGTGGAGATTTGAGTGTTTGTACACAAGATATTCCGCGTTGGTTGATTGACGTAAGATTCTCTTGATCAAATAAACGAACCCACACATGCTCTAGTTTCTTTCTGGTTGAGGTTGCAATGCACCACTCCCTATGATGAATGAAATAAATTGGGTTTTTAGCTCTACGAGCCCCATCGAATCATAACAAATATTTGAAGTAGTTGTTCTAAAACAAGTGGCCACCTCATTATCTTTGTTTGGGGCCCTCCTCCTATCCCTAAATTTTCTATAATACTTGCATGTCAATGTTATTATTGGTGAAAAAGAATTAAAAAAATAGAAGTGTAACAGGATTGACAAACATGTATTATATGAATGTTTATAAGGTTATATTAATATAATGAAAATGTACAGAGTATTAGTATGAGAAGATATAAAAACAACAAGTCAACCAATTGGTGTCAATGTCAACCAATTTGTATGCTTATCATTGGTCATCAATGTCTTTATTTTAGGATCTGACTTAGTTCTCTTTTCATCTCGAATCTAAGCATAAACAACATAACTAAAGACCTTAAGATGACTGGCAATGATTCACCTAGTGTCTTCTGATTCAACACCATTATTGGAGATCTATTCAGTAGGTACATTGTTGTGAATACTGCCTCAACCCAAAACTTATTTGGAACACACATGTTCTACAACATACATGGAGACCATCTCTCGACTTGATATGGTTTCCACCTCTCAACCTCTCCATTCTACTATAGAGTGTAGGGTGTAGTGAATTGTATTTTGATTCAATAATATTGACAAAGACATGTTATTAGTTATTTTTGAACATAATTCATCACCATTGTTAGTCGTAAGAGTGGTAATGTGACACCTTACTCTTTTCTACAAATGCTTTAAACTTTTGATTTTCATTAAACACTTTAGAGTTCAATTTCAGGAACTACACCCACATTATCCTACTAGAGTCAAACCAATGGAAGGAAATACATGAAATTGGTGTTTATGTTGTATTTGTTGGTCCACAAACATCTTCATGAACAATTGAATGACTCTCTTTGTTCTCCAAGCTTGTCCTTCCTCAAATGGTTCCCCGATGTTTCTTCCTTGCGATATCAAAGCTCCACATACACCTTAGATTTGTTATTGGATGTCGGGGTAAATTCACAGGGTACCTGAGCCTTGAGAGAGTAGATCAAGTTAATACGATTTGATACTATTGATACCAAGAGTGTATTGTTGTATTACCTCTTTGATTCTTAATGTATTCTCCTTGAATTTCAATGTCAACCAATCTGAGCAATCCATGATCTTCCACACCAAAATCAATAGTTTTCTTGGTCTCTTTGTCAACTATGTAGCATTTGTGATTGCTAAAGTTGACATTTAGTTGGGGGCAATGTCTCATAATATTATTAACTGATAGTAGATTAAGTTCCATGCTTGGCACATGGTACACATTAAGGAAAAATATTTTCCCTCAAATAAAATTTGCATTCCCTTTTCCAACTAATGTGTACTCTGCTACACCACCGAAGATAATTGAATCCTTGGAGGAACAAGTAGTATACTCCATAAACCAATATTGGCTTTTGGTGAAGTGTCATAACTCATCTAAATTTATGTAGAAAGCAAATGACCTGCGTTGATCTATTAGCAGCTTGGCCATGAATGCATAGAATGATGATTCCTTCTCCTCTATATGGTCTACAACATGAGTCTTTTTCTATCCTTGAACTGTCCAATGTCAACCAATCTGAGCAATCCATGATCTTCCACACCAAAATCAATAGTTTTCTTGGTCTCTTTGTCAACTATGTAGCATTTGTGATTGCTAAAGTTGACATTTAGTTGGGGGCAATGTCTCATAATCTTACTAACTGATAGTAGATTAAGTTCCATGCTTGGCACATGGTACACATTAAGGAAACTCAATATTTTCCCTCCAAATAAAATTTGGACATTCCCTCTATGCCAACTAATGTGTATTCTTCCCCACCACCGAAGATAATTGAATCCTTGGAGGAACAAGTAGTATAATCCATAAACCAATCTTGGCTTTTGGTGAAGTATCATAATTCATCTAAATTTATGTAGCAAGCAAATGACCTGTGTTGATCTATTAGCTGCTTGGCCATGAATGCATAGAATGATGATTCCTTCTCCTCTATATGGTCTACAACATGAGCCTTTTTCTAAGGCCTTGGTTGGATGGTTTTTTGATCAACCAATCTCCTTTTGCAATGTTTCATCATATGGACCACCTTACCATAGTAATGACATGTGATGTTCTTTTGACTTTTGGTTGCATATTCATTGTTGCCTCGACCTTTCTTATTTTACCATTTGCCTTTTCCATTGACATTAGATACTAAGGATTATTCTAAACCCTTTGTCTTATCATTGCTACCAAATAATTTTTTTCCATATGTCATGCTATAAGAGCATATTTCATAACTCATCAAAATCCAGGGCCTCAATAAAGTGCTCATAATCACGTGGTAATATTTTCAGTGTGATTACCACAATGCCTACTTCTGTCATCTTCCAACCACTAGTGGATAATTGTTCTTTGATATCCTTGATCTTGAGTAAGTTCTTCTGTAATGATG
>SNQJ01S0046552.1:25536-48673 GCA_010110895.2 Picea sitchensis
CTTACACGAGTATAAATGAATATGGGAGTCGCGTCGTAGTCCTTGGAGGTTGATATTCCAAGGCCACCTTATACTAATATTAATTACAATCATCAATGGAACATTTAAGGGATGGGATGGCATTTCAAATCCTTATTAACCTTCATTTCACCTTTCCTTAAGGTGGGTCCTTCCTTGCCAAGTTGATCTGCCACCATGTTTAGCTCCTGCTTGATGTGGAATATAGCATAGTTTTCAAATTGACGGAGAAGAACATGGATATGTGTGAGAGCATCCTTGTATATATTGATTCCAGCTTATATGTTTTGTTTGACGATGGATCTTATGAGAATAGTAGAGTCGCCATAGATTATTATTCTTCGAATCCCTTTCAGAAGAGCTTGTTTTTAAGATGGTATGTCCTCCGGGATAACTTATTGCCCCCCCTGCACTTGCCGCCCCTGAAGAGGTCGAAATGTTTTATATTTAATATAATTGAGAATTAAATCTTGCTATAAATACTTGTGTGTTCTCTTTGACTTATTGGCCATGTAATGTTGATAATAATTACAAGTGGATAATTACAATGATATATCATATCTTTATGGAATGATCTTGTCCTACATCAATATTTTCCATTCTCTTTAGTTATTTCAATGGAACTCTTAATTCATTACATGGAACTCTTAATTCATCACAAAATTAAAATCATTGTGTTGGATTCAATTTTAAGAGAATTATGAGTGATAATCCTTAGCACAAGAAACATGCATTGAGTATTCTATGTCACATGAATAACACCTCATTCTCAAGCACCTAACATCTCTTAAATAAGATCTAGCCATAACCATAGGCATTTGTTGAGGAAACCCAAAGAACCCCAATTATGAAGGGACTACCCTAATTGAACCTAGAACTTGTGAAATGGAATCATGAAGAATTATGAGTGATAATCCTTAGCACAAGAAACATGCATTGAGTATTCTATGTCACATGACTAACACCTCATTCTCAAGCACCTAACATCTCTTAAATAAGATCTAGCCATAACCATAGGCATTTGTTGAGGAAACCCAAAGAACCCCAATTATGAAGGGACTACCCTAATTGAACCTAGAACTTGTGAAATGGAATCATGAAGATCCATCCCCAAACCACTTTTGAAAACTATCGGTCATTCTCAAATGATCAAGCGGTTCTCTTCTTTGTCCTCTCTTTCTATTGTATCTTGTTTTGTTTTTCCACAAGAAAATTAAGAAGCCATGGAAATCATCACGAGAGTTGCAATGCCATGAGGACATTGAGAAGGCATGAAAATCATCATTGGGTTTGCAAGCAACGTTGTTGTCGGTTGAGTCATCCAACTAATGAAGGATGTTATTGAAAATGAAACATGTAACATTCTCTCTTGCGTAATTCTGGACTTTAGTCATGTGGAGGGCCTTATACATGATATTAGAACCATCTTTTTAGATCAACATAGAGCACCTGTGCAAATTGTCAAGAATTGAATTGCAAAGGTGAAAAAATTCCTTTACAGAGGCAAATAGCATACTCCATTGCTCCAAACCAAGAAAACATCATTTGGAATATATCATGTTCAATCCTATGAGATTCTCCAAGGAAGTACGAGAATTAAAAGTAAGTTTCAATAACCTATTTCAAAGCCTTCAACAATTCTATTTTCTTTCTTATATAAATAAAATACTAACCATTGCTTTGCATTTTACAAGGACCACGGTACCATCATTTCAAGGCAACAAAAGAACAACCACAACCCTTCACCACACAAGCCAAGGCAAATAAATAGAACCATATGCTCATTAACCATAGATACAAGCGAGTAAACATGCACCCATATGCGTTGCTATAACTATCACCAAAACCATCATTTAAAACACAAGCATAATAAATAGATGAACAAAGTAGTCATCATCAAGAATACTTTGTTCCAACCAATTAAACATTCAGACATCATATAAGTATTTGATGTAAGTACTTTTGTTATTTAAGTGATATGTTCCAAACGTTTTAACCTTATCAAAAAAAATTGTAAAAGCTTTTCCAAATATAATTCTCTTCAAGTTATAAAGTGTCGATCGAGTGGATCGTATTTTGCGTTTTCGCTACCTTAGTTTTAAGATTCAACATCTAGTCAAGAGTTTCCTATAAGGAAAATGGAAGGTTGTGTTTCAGGTTATTAGTCCCTGCCCTCGGGTTGGTAGGGACTAATAGTAATCGATTTCAATGTTTTTATTAACTTGGCACATAAATCAATAAATTTTGATGGTTTTAATCAAAGTTTTCCAAAATCATACAATTTAGGTTGTAATCTAACCAAAGTTTTCAATTACCTCATTTGAAAACGGCAATGTTGCACGACTTAAAGTAATATCATTCTTAACATTAAATATTTGCTAATGTTTACTCCTCCAATACTTAGTGCATAAAACATGTCCTATTGACGTGTCTCTACCATGCAAACGTGGTGCAACTGCTACCATGCAAACTTGCATACATGCAAACGTGCCTACATGAGCCTGTTCATACATCCTCTCCACTTTCCCCAAGAATCTTGTCCAACCCAACCGCCCTGGAAATGACGAAGAAGCCCAATACCATTGACTGGACGAAGAATCCCAATAACACATGCTGACCTCCTCCTCTTCAGAGAATTTTCATGTTGGCCTCCTCTTCTTCAGAGAATTTTCGGTGGAACAAGTGAGCCTCCAGAGCCAATGCTATGAAGATTGGTTCTAGCAGTGAATTGCTCTTTGTAAGTCACTGCTCTCGGTAAGTTTCGAATATTGCAGTATGTTTAATAGTTGAAGCAAGTAATATTTTGCAAAATTAATCATTCAAATGAATTTTGGTGTTTGATTCGATCAGGAGGAAGGCTTACCAGATTACCGATATATTGGTTTAATTCAACTCGGTTTGTTATTTCGCTTTTAATGTTCTTGGGTGGCGCCATTACTTTTCTCATTCACTATGCGGATGTAAGAGAACTCTACAGACATTTCCATCAATTAAATCAGTTCAACTAGAATTGTTTATTTTCTTTGGAACCCTAATTGTGTAATTAGATTGAATGTAAAGCATAAAGAAAGCATCAAGGCAGAAAGCAAGCATGAAGGCAACAAGCAAGCATCCAACAAGCAGAAAGTATACATACAACGTTCTATTTCACTAAATGCTCTTCAAAACATACATCATATTGAACTTCATGCTCTTCATAACATCAAGCAGAAAGAAAGCATACAACGTCCTAGGGATTTCAGTTACTACTCTTCATATCGGGTCGTGAGTTGGGAATTCAGGGTGAGCAAGAAATGTATATAATGAGTGCATCTCTAGCAAACACGTGACTTCAAAAAAATAAGAGGGGCCTTTTACGAAACTGGATCGAATGCACTATATGATTTACATATGGATTGCAAATCCATGCGAAAATCTGACTTTCCTTCGCTGAATTCCGGTCATTTCTATCTCGCGAAACCGCCGCTTTCGAGAACGCTACTTCGTTGTATTTAACTGGGACCAGGATCCGTGGAATTCCTTTGAGTACCCAAATCCACAAGAAAACATTAGATCAGCGGAAGGGTGGAGGAAGCAAGATCGGTTATCCAAAACCTACAAAACTAAAAAGCAAAGGAAACAAATTTCATGTAAGTTGTTGGTACCAGCCTTGGCTTCCAGTTTCCGCAAAGAATGTAACGTAAATCAGCCCCCAATTATAGCAAGAAACAAATCTGAGTAAACATTGCAATGACATTTGAAATACTGAGCCGCTGATGGGATGAGGATATGCCATTATATGATTGCATGAAGGCTTCCTCACGTAATGTGTTTAACCAGGCTGTCGCATACACCTCCGGATTCATGTTCAAACAAAAGCCCTACGGCTTACCTTGTAAAAACCTCCTGTGGTTCATATTCACATCCAGTAAAACAGGGGAATGCGGTGAATTGAATTGTTCAAAATTGGTATGTACGCAATATTCGTGAGGTTGCCATCTGCGTACGTCTTCACCCTCATATACTTGAATTCATGCTTAATCCCCGTTGATTATCGGGAATAGCTTGGCAGCACCGTCCTTTCGGTGGAAATGGTATCTCCACGCATAGTATTTGTCATTATCACATTTTCTAAGCCCAGCCTATTCAACCCGCAACGCGACGTTCAGCAAATTCTTCAATTAGATGAATCTCATTGCCTTCGTTAATAAGAATGGCGACCCAAACAACTGCTACTATGGTGCACCGGTACCACTCGGCCCCTCCCATTACGCATTTTCCACGGCTCCATAATTCTAAATAGGTCCGCTGTTGAGCCCTCGGCGAAGCCTTTGTAATGGTATTTATTAGCTAATTTGCCTCCCACACCCCACTTTGAACACGCCGCCTTCAATTTACGGGAGTCTATCGTTATGAACGGTTCCACTCTCCATTAATATGCTAGTTTTCTAAGACAATGATAAACAATAGAGACGTAACAACACAATGGGTGGGGATTTCCGCTGAAGAAGATGTTTTGTAATTGTGTCCGTCAAGGTTTTGCCTTCATGAATCCATGTATTAATTACAATAATGTCTAAAGTGGGGTTAAATTGCCTTGAGATTGTAGTTTTTGAACATATAATAGTTTTTGTGCATTGCGGTAAGTGTCATCCCATCACCAGATAACCACAGTCTATACATTGCTTGATTAAGTGTGGGACTATTTCTCATGATGCTTACCTAGTGTGCATACCTTTCATTCTATCTCCTGTTACTTAGAAACCAGAGGCTTCATTCCTATGTACCCCTTGGTTTTGCGTAAATGTAAAATTTTGTACATACCTTGTTCATTACAAATGAATTGAAGATATGCTTGCCATTTACGACATGCTTCATCTAAGGTATAAGTTTTAATCCTAAACCATTTCTCGTAAAAATGAAACACCTTAGAAATATCAAAAACATGTCCTGCCTAAGAATTGTCCCAGAACATTTACGTTAATTAGGGAAGTTTGCAAACAATCTAAAAAGCACTCGGTGAATTTCGACGGTCTTCAAGAAAGTCCTAAAACCCGCTTCCGTCGCTACTAATTGACTAAGGATTTTTAACCTGCAATCATTTAAAACACTCGGCGCCTTCGTGAGTGCGGTGATATTCCTCCACAAGTGCTTTTATTACCTAGTGCGGAAAATAATGACTGCAATATTATTTTTGTAATGGGGCGTACGTCGACAATGTTTTTAAAAGAGTAAAGGTGGATTGCTTTGTTTCCGCTATATATAGTTTTAAAAAGCATATCCTTACATAGTTTAAATTAAATTTATCATATATATATGTATATAAGCAAGTTCAACTCATACTCAATGGACATATGAAAGCAAAATGTCATGTAAAATATATTTTCAAAACCATGATAGAAATTTAATCGAACCATATAAGGATATGTTTTTTTAAAATCCATATATATATATATATATATATATATATATATATATATATATATATATATATATATATGGATAGCATATATATATATGGGAGAGCAAAATAGAATTACGCCAATGAAATTTGTACGGTCTATCTATCAATATTAACGGTGACCCTTTGCAGATAGTGAGAGAGACCAAACATTTCTCCACTTTTACAACTTTCAAGCATCATTAGACACCGAAACGCGTAATAAGAACAACACATTCCAACTACCAATCGCTCTTTCATACCCACATGGAGTTCCCGCAAAATTTCTCAGCCAAAATAAACCGATGTGACCTCCATGCACATAAATTATAACTATCATCTTCCACTCTCACGGTGCATCTTTCACCTCGTAAATTTTTCGAACTCTGTGAGGAACTTTGCTAATAGATAAATGGCTTAACAATGTAATAAAACTTACATATGCTTCCTATTCTTTTGAGACGGACTTGTTGTTTCAAGAACCCTTTGTTGGACTTACCTTTCATTCCTTAATGTTGAAACTCATGTACTTCAAATGGCAGTTCCTTTGTGGAAACTATAAATGCAATCATCTTTTGTAATGCGTATATTTGAAACAGTCTCGCTGGTCTTATATATTTATAAAAAATCACACCTAACCAAACAAAATATAGTATTTTATAGTATTTATATCCCTTAGAATTTTTAAACTCATTAATTTTCTATTTTTTTGGAATTCTTTTGATCCGGTTTAGTGTGAAGTTTTTTTTTGAGTCTCACGAGTAGTTTCTTGATCACATTTAGACTTGTTGGAGATTTGAATTTTTATTATTTTTATTCATAACCTACTGAAGCACAACCATTGTCGAAAGTAAGTAGCTTGATTTACAAATAAAGTGATTTCGTATCTCTTGTAATAAAACCCGCCGCAGATAAAGACATTCAAACTGTTCTAGCTAACGAATTAAAAACATTGCACAATTGATAATTGTACTAAGTAATGCAATTTCATTTTATATTAGGTTTAGGATATCTATTAAGATAATTAAATGATTTCATAATGTCATTTGGGTTTAATTTAGGGGTTGTGAGGAGGAGTATTATCTTTTTCATAGACATTAAATTATGTCAAATGATACCAGATTTTACCGAATATATTATTAAAATTCACACTTTTAGAATGACAAAAAGTGCTAAAAATTTTTGGCAAAAATATATGTTTAAAAAATGTTATCAAGGGTGTAGTGGTGGTGAAGGAATATATGCAAAGCTCGGTTCACCATATAAAGATTTTCATGGCCCTAGACATCCACTAGATCGAACACCCAACTTGTAGGACCGCAATCATCATCATCCTCTTCTTTATCGTTTGACATAAATTAACATCAAGTAACATAGTAAATTGGAAAAAAAAAAAAAAAAAAAAAAAAACTACCCCACTGGTACAAAATAGATCTCTAGACCATATCAATCTCAATGGCCATAGTTGAAGGAAACTCCTCATAAGCTCGGGTTGCACACATTGATTGCTCACGTAATACCCCATGCGTATGAACTCCCACCCTCTATGAGTAGACTTAGAACAATGGAAACCATGCTTAGTGTGTCCTTGGATCAAATCCGCTTCACTTCTGGAGGATCAATGTGGAAAAACATCTAAAATCTCAAAAACCCAACATCGCAAATTAATAAATTTAAAACCCTAGCAGATCTTGCATCGCTTAATGATTAATATATGTAGAACAAAACTGTAAATACCAACTTTTACAGGCCCGATGTGCACAGTCTAAAGGACCTAATCACATCTTTCATCCTATAGGCACCCCACATATACGAGCTTCCATTCAAAATCTATAATAGCAACAATCAATGGTTGATGATGTTAGGGATTTCCAACCATCAAAATCTGAGCGACCACCAACGAGAAAACCACGGGGAAAGAAAAAACTAATGATGGTGATGATCGTTACAATTCATGAAAAACATGTATACTTCCATTCACTCTGAAAAAATAGATGGCAGTGTTCATTACATGGTGGAAAAATGACGTATGACAATGATGGAGTGACACCTTGTTCAATTGACAAGTGTATATGGTAGGAAGGGAGGTTGATGTTTATTTCTTGGATGGTGGTTATCCAGATGTCGAATGGCATGAATGCGGGGTATGTGACAAAGCACTATTCATGAAGTGGTGCACAAGATAACATGCAAAGAGCACCATGACTACAACAGATAGAACTCCTCCAACGATGGACAATATCCCTTTATAATACTCATGAGAAGGTAAGTGTTGAAGCTTTCTAGGCCACATCAGTTTAGGACTTCCTGCCCATAACTGGATCCATGAGTTCCAGAGAGCTCGAGAGCTCGCAATGGATGGTTGGGGGATTCACACAAGAGATATTGTCTCACCTACAATTATTACTTCCATTCACAGTGCCTTGGTTCATATTACTATTTTTTTCTACGAGATATGTTGAATCGAATTGGAGCTTAAATGAGTCGTGTTAGATTATGAGTTCATATCATGATGGGAAGGGAAAGATTATTCTAATTTACTTTGACGTTGAGCCTAAAGATTTATATTACATTCGGGAATGGTAAGCCCTTGCCTTTGAAGAACACAAACAAAAGGGTAGAGTCTCTGACGAGATCATGGAGGAATGGAAGACAATGCTCAAGGAAATTTTCTTGATATTCGGTCTACTCTTCAAAATGAAATTTACTAATGATGATCTCGCCACTCTTGTCAGTGGTTGTAGTAACATGTTGTAGGTGGATGGCTCGGATCTGATCCATGGTTTTCTAATGGATCTAATGGTCACAAGCCAATTAAAAGGGTGGCAAAAAACATATGGTTCAGAGAGGGATTATCGACGATGTTCTCGCCACTCTCATTAGGGGCTACAATTAGATGTTGCAAGTGAATGACCCAGGTTGGATTCATGATCATAAAATAGATCTGACAACGATGAGCCAATTAAAAGAGTGACAATAAACATATGGGTCGAAGAGGGAAATGCCTTACGATGCAATTATGATCTATATTGATCACATTAACACCATGGCCACATCTTTGACAAAATTTACATAAATCATGTAGTGTTATTTCAAATGATATATATGACATAAATATGGTTGAAAATCAAGCTTATAGTTGTAGTGAGAACATCTTTTCGACCCAACCCTAAAGGTTCTTAATAAACTTTGTTGAGGCATCATAAAATAACATTAGGACAACATTGTTGGAGGAGACCACCTTGATTATAAACTTTGTCGAGACATCATAAAATAATCTTTCTTTCTTTCTCTATTTTATATCACGGTACAAGTCGACACCACAAATTGGTGTATGTTAACCTTCTACCCATTTTATCAGAAGTCTACGGAGTAGTAGCGCTATAAGATACCCCCACCTCAGATTTGAATTTTCCAGGAATCTCTTAGGAGGAAGTCGTATTACAGCCTCGGAACCATTAGTCCCACTCAGGCTGTATATATTAGAACAACGCGAGTTAGAGGAGTCCACCTTGATTGATTTTGGGGTTCGTGGGAGTTTTGTTGCTTGAATATTGTTCTTTTGTTTATTGATGGCTGGGCCATTTTTATATAATAAAATTATTTATGGGTTCATGGGAGTTTTGTTGTTTGAATATTGGTATTTTGTTTATTATTGATGTATCGGCTATTTATTTATATAGTAAAATTATTTCTTAAATTTAATTAATGTAATTTTGTTTATTTGTTTTGTCATAAGTATTTTAAGTTAAACATGTCACTTTAATGGATTTAGGTCTTATTTCCATTGTTATGTGATTTTAGTTTTGTCATTTTGAACTAAATTAAATCAAAGAGTTGATCAAAATTTTATAGTGTGGTATTTGACTCATTTTCCATGCACGAAGCTAGTAGGAAATCTTTAAAAAACTACACTGTCAATCCAAAGCAAAAAATCATTATTTTCATAGCTTATTAATGCTTCTTGTTTGTAATTATGGAAAAAATTGTGAGAAGTTTTGAAATGTCCAACATTTCAAGTGGATTGTCCACTTGAAATGTTGGACACTCCACCCATCATCGTGGACCATTGAAGCAATAAGTATGAAAAGTGTGTTGGGTATGAAGATATGTAAAGGTGAAGATAATATGTCGTTTAGGGAAAAGGTTAGAAATAGTCGTTATAAATTAGCCATTGAAAAAGTGTTATTTTGTTATTATTAATAAGGGAAAAGTAAATAATAAAATGTTAATTTTTAAAGTTAAGAGAATACCTTTTTTTTTAAGCACACACTATAAGATTCTATTGATTTAGAAAAATAACATACATGCTTTGTTCTTGGCTCCCCACTAGGGAAACCAGACCAAAAACAAAGGTAAGGTCCTTCATCCATAAAGTTTGTCCAATATTTTTAAAGGTCTTCTTTGGGGCCGAATGGACAGTGCTTCTCGAGGCAGAAGTTGTCACTATTGTGCTTGACACATGCAGATGGGACAGAACTTCACGCATCATCAAATGTAGGTCGTCTAACTACAACAACAATGTATTTTGAGCCTCCTCCCGGGTCTGGAGCATATGGCCCAAGAGATTTTTAATGTGCAAATAAAGTTCCACCATTTTCGAGTACTTTGATTCCCTAGCACGAGTCGTCCCAACATTCAGAATCCAACGAATGGTTGATTCTACCACCTCCTCGATGGTGAGGATCGTTCTTTCCAAATGGATTGTCGCTTATGCCTCTTCCAAATGATCTTGAAAGTGAGGAAGAGTGGATTCATAAAAGGTGGTAGCTGCGTCAAAAGCTTCTCATTGGACCCTTGAGGTCGAGACGTCGCTACCAGGCTAACGATTCGAAGGCCCTACTAGCGAGTTTCCTCCTCGACGATACCCCCTCGAGTACCCTTAACAAGGAGCCATTATTGCCCACGTTCCCATTCAAAGACATCGACCAACACTCGCTCTCATAGGAAGGGTCTCAACTCCCCCTTCACTCTGGAAAAGCCCGTTGAGCCTCCAGTGAACCAAAATCACGATAAGGATTTCTCTGTTGTCACTATTGATAAACTCGCCGACCTCCATACCTTACACTCCCTTTGTTACGCACCGTCTTTGCCATTGATCCGAGTATAATATCTCCCACTGCAGTATGGCTTAATTCCATAGTAAATGACATTAAACGCAGTCCCTACGGATAGAGTGTTGGCACCATGTCTCCACATGTGACTGAGTTAGGATGCCATGTGATTCCACCTCAAGGCTCACCTGTGTAGCCTAGGGCATGGAGTTCATTCCCTCCCTTCTAGTGATCGTACCCGCTGATCCAACTATACCTTGTCCTCGATCAAGTCGCCAACTTTTCATGGTATTAATTCCCTCTACGCCAACTGTCATAGCTTCCTTGGGGGCTGTAGCACCCTTAGTTCCCATCCCCAACACCCCATACAAGGAAATTCCCTCTCGTTTGGTGATTGTACTCATTGATGCAACTATGCCCTGCCACTGATCGACTTGCCCGCTTATCATGGTATCAATGCCATTGACAACAACTGTCCTAGCATCCTCGAGAGTTGTAGCACCCTCGGTTCCCATCCCCATCACGCCATACAGGGAAAAGCTAAGAGAATAATTAATCAATAATAATTAGTAAATTGAAATTAGTTAGAGGCTAGGAATTGAAATGTAATTGAAATAGAGAGTTATTTTGTTATTATTAATTAATGTATAAAAGGTTAAATTATAAAGTAAGAGGAAGGTTGATCAATGATAATATAGTTAGGAGTAATTAATTATTGGAATTCGTTGGAGGTTAGGTATTGAGGACAAAAAAAATTAATTAAATTTTTTAAAGGATTTAGGAAGGTAGAAAAATGGTTAAAGAAGGGAACCTGTGAATAGATGAAAAGTTGAATGATAAATTTAAAATAATGGTTAGTTAATAATAATTAAATAACAATAATGATTAAATTATATAATTAATACTAATTACATAATAATTAGAATTAATTAGAGGTTAGGAATAAGAATAATTGAAAATCATGCATTTATGAAGATTAAATTGATAATTGTGGATTTAGGATGATTAAAATTATTTAAAAGACATTGGAATGACGAGAATTTCTGACAATGTTGATTAAGGTTGGTTGTCATTGATGTCAACCCTTGAAGAAAGCCTCGCAACACAAAGGTTTGGGTAATGGACTCAAGATTGTTTGATGTAAATATGACTCATTATTGTTTTGTCATGGTTGATAAGAAGTAAATATGGATGAACTCCAAAATGGCCCCCTTATGGTGAAAGCCCTCACGGGAAGACGCTTTGCAGAGTAAGAGAACTCATGCTTAATTGTGGAATAATGAGATGAAGGATATTGAATTTTTCAGGGAAACTATCCTAGATGGATAGTGCTTGTCATTCCATTTCCGGTGGTATGTGGAATGTCACATAACTTCTCACGGTTAGAGAGTTATGGCCATGAGAAGTTGGAGACCTCGGGTTTGGGTAATGGACACAAGTTTGTTTGATGGGTAACAATATGACTTATGATATATTTTAAGATAATACTGTTCTATATGGATAGTACATGTCATGCCATTTATGGTGGTATGTGTAACGTCACATAACTCCTCACGGTTTTAGAGTTATGGCCTTACGAAGTTGGAGGACCCGCATATGTCATCTACAAGCCCCAAAAGGTCAGAGTAGTCAAAGTGGTTTTATGGCTCTAAGAAGTTGAAGGACCAAGATATGTCATCTTACAAGCCCCAAAAGGTCGAGTAGTCATGGTTTAAGTGATTTTAAAAGGTAAGTACAAAGTGAAGTAACGAGTGTATTATAATTCAAAGTGAATACAAAATAAATTATTTCAATAATAAATTCTAATGAGAAATTAGGCTGGGTTAACCCTAAAATAAGGAAACCGCTATGACCTAGAAGATGTTTTTAGAAGCTACTTGAGAGTATAAATAAGAGGTAAGTATTCTCTAATTTAAGATACACT
This sequence comes from Picea sitchensis, assembly GCA_010110895.2. Lineage (NCBI taxonomy): Eukaryota > Viridiplantae > Streptophyta > Pinopsida > Pinales > Pinaceae > Picea > Picea sitchensis. Next base: position 37,952 of record SNQJ01S0046552.1, read on the forward strand.
TGAGCATATTGAATATCATATGTGTTCCAGGTAAATCCAATGATCTAAGCCTAAATTATGAGGGAAGGTGGGAAACACAAAATGCAAGGGAAGGATAAATTATTTTGATGGTGTTTTCTAAGGTACAGCATTTTACGTGTCATCTCACCATTTTCGGCATAACTCTTTTTCTATAATGATTGAGAACGTGAAATTGCTATGCCATTGAGAAAACATATCCAAGTATATATGGTAAAATGCAACTTGTGGGTCATTGTATTTGGGAGTTACACCATGGAAAAATAGGGTTTGTGGCTAGTCCCTCGAACTAGTCAAAATGTGTGTTTCGTAAAAAATGTCAAGTAACTTTATTCATAACAGATCCAATTTCATTTAAACCAAATGTTTTGGTTAGGTATAGTCTTTAGTATTCTGCGTAACAGCTTTAGATCATTTCAACAAATATTTGTGTGGGGCACCCTCCATTACACGTTTCCTCTAGAATAAGACATAATTCAGGAAGGTATGTCATTTTGCTATAACTCCTTTCTCCTCGAGAGAGGTTTCAAGTAGTGAACTTGAGGAATTGCATGAAACACAATCAAGAACATTGTGTATCAGTTCCGTGATTTATACATTACAGTACAAAGTTAAGGATTACTTCCAAGTTAGGGTTGTTGACTAATCCAAACTAGGCATGTGAGACTAAAGAAAAGTTTCGGAAATGCTAGTCTCCTTGTTGTAAAAGTTGGCTAGGTTTGCAAAGAATGTGATCATATACACCAGTCTATTACAGCCACAACCGATTTTGGATGATGAAATTGATGATTGGCTTCTGGTTGAGGTACATGTTATACATGGTTGAGACAAGTAGTTGATGAGTTGGCAATTACGCTGAGGTGTATAGTTGATGATGGTTTACATTGATGAGTCATAGTTGATGAGCAGTTGACAATACGATTGGTAGATACTTGGTACATGGTTGATTCACATTTTTATGGTACGTGCTATTTGGGTATACTACGCGTTGGTGCATGGTTGATGCACCTGTTTCTATGGTACAAAGCGATTACGTGTCTTCGTACGTGCCGCTGATGCATGGATCGTGATTTATTGGTACAGTTTACAACAAAGATATCCCCTACGCTGGATAGTGTGGACTGGTTCCATCATTCTATTTTACTTTAGGGTGGTTGGACGGGCAAGGACAAGTGGTTGTAGCCAAAGAACATAGTGGGTTGTAGCTCCTTCTGGTTGTAGCCAAAAGATTTGTGGATTTGGAGCTTCCCTCGGTTGTAGCCCGAGAAACTAGGGGTTGGAGCCTTCCGGCCAGGGAAATGGAAAACAAAGGAATTTAAAAGCTCCAATGAATGTAATTCTTCAAGACATATAAGAAAAGAATTGCTTTTCTCCGATTTGGGTTTCCACGAAAAACACCCGTGTAGTGTGTATCCTCAGATGATTATTCATTTGTTCATTGTTTATTTACTCCGGCAGCTTATTGGATGATAATTCTAGATTGATATAACACTTGGATTATATGGTTAAAAATGATTAAATTGTTTTATTATTGATTCACCCCCTCTTAGTAATCCAACGATTGGTATCATAGGAAGCTGTCCTCTTCAAGAAACATTTTAACTATTGGAAGGAGATGATGGATTATTCCGAGAATTGAGTACCAATGTTTAATGGTCAAAATGGTTTTGGCATGTGGAGCACAAGGATGGAAGTATTTTTACATGCACAAGGACATTATATTTGGCTATCGGGCCTACAGGATATGATAGTTCAAAAAGGGCAAGAATGCAAAATTAGAAAGAATTGAAGAAGAATAACTAAATAGCAATGGATTTCATATGGGAAGGATTACCTTAAACCAAGAGAAAAGGTTGGTAAATGTTCATCACCCAAAGAACTTGGGATAAGTTATATGAAATATATTCTTCACCCATCAGAAATTCTTAAAATGCCAAGAATATGCGTATACGTAACAAGAAGAAGATGTTCATCTTGTCGCATGATTCTAAGAGGAAGAGTAAGGATGAAGGTGGTTGATTACAAAGAAAAATTGATCATCGCAATTAAATATCTAAGGAAAGAAAGAGAATAAAACAAGTCATCCAAGAAAGAATTAATGAAGCAAAAAAAAAGTGTTCAAGGTTCCCTAAAAGGATCAAAGAAAGGTCATCAAGAATTTAAGAGCTCAACTAGAAGAGGCCGAAGAATTGAAGAACCTAAAATATCAAAAGAAATGTTTAGAAGCCAACATAGCAAAGACAAAAGGATAATGGAAAAAGAGAGAAAAGATATTGATGGATCATCTCTGCTGAAAGAACCAATGATTTAAACCAGCTTGGGGAAGAGTTTGGTCAATAAGAGAGAAGACTGAAGAAGAAATAATTGTATTGAAAATCCAACTTGAAGAAGAAAAAGAGAATCAAGAGGTATTCATGAAGCTCAGATAATGAAGAAAGAAAAGAGGTTGAGAATCTGGAAGAAGAAGTTGTCGCGACTAAGAGTCAAAATCATCAAGCTCAACAAGAAAGTTGAAGAGACGTAAACATCCACATCGGGCTTGTAGAATGAAGAGAAGCACTCCACGCTGCTAGAAAAGAAGAATGAGGAAAATAGAAAGAGTTACGCGTATAATTTCAAAGGAAGGAATCATGGTCAACCATAATCTATAAAAACTATTGAAGATACATCATCTTCAAGAATACCATCCATGTTCAAGCCACAAAGAAGCTTTTCCAATCATGATCATGATCAACAAAGGAAAAAATTCAAGGACTATGCCACAAAGATCATTCACCGTATGAAAATATATTTTATGGTCATTGTTTCTATTGTACTAACTTTTGACATAAGGTTGCGTGCATGGATTATAAAGAAATGTTCAAGCACTGTATATGTGGTCGATGTAACATTGAGTGTTACAAATGCTGCTAACTATGGACACATAGCCAATGATTGTGGTAGAAGCTTGATCTATACTTCCATGAAAGAGAATATTGATACGATATAAGAAAGTATGGATAAGAAAACAGAAGAAATTGCGTGAACAAAGACCGCACTGATCGTAAGATTGACAATAAACGAGATGAAGAAAATTATACAGAAAAGGAAAGATGTCAGATACGTAAAGGTTTGGAAAATAACTGAAGAAAGGAAGGACAAGTAAATAAGGAACGGGGTCAAGAGATTGTAATTCTCTTTATTAAATGTAATGAAAGAAGAACTTACCTGATAGAAAGAAAGAAGTCGGAGCTCAAAGAGATAATGAATCTACCAATGAAGATGTTGGTGAATACACATCGAAAGTAGAATTGTTCCGAAATATTCCACCAGAGACTCCTAGGTCACATGAATATTAGACAAGGGGAGTTCACTAGTTGTGGGACAAACCAAAGAACCATCCTTCCAACAACTTGCAAAGTTTGAGAAGACATATTCGAGCAATCAGTTAGCAAAAGTACGTAAAATTTGATAGTATAATGATAAATGGGTTAGCATTATGGACGCCATGAAGTAGAGTCTTGACGCATGGACGTAGATGGATTTGTAAGAACACTTAGCAAGTTTGATAGATATATGATAGTGGATGAGCATGGATTCATACATTGGTCTCGTGAGAGTGGTTCAAAGACAAAGGAACATTATTGTAATGGATGATAATTACACAGAAATGGCTCAAAACAATACTAATGGATTACAACTGACATATATTTTTGGACAGTAAGGCATACATCACCACATTCAAAATAGATCAATGCCTCAAACAACACCTACAAAACCCCACGAGCTATGGAAAGCAACACCAAAGAAATGTGAAGCACTTCAGAGTTTTGGAAGCAAATGCTACATCAAAAGAGAAGATGGAAGAAATGGGAAAGTTTGACTCCTCAGGTGGACAAGGGAATACTTGTTGGTTACCTCAAGTACAAGGAAAGTACAAGTGTTACAATCTAAGATTAAACAAAGTTGTGGAAAACATCAACGAAACAAATGATGAAACAGCCAACTAGAACTGGGCAAAGGAAGAAAAACAAATCAATGGAACAAATTCTTCAAGAAGAAGATGAAAAGAAGTAGAAGAGGAAGATGAAGATGAAGAGAATCCAATAGAAGCAGAGGAACAAGTTCAAATAAGTATCTCCAAAGACACCTAGCAAACGAGTACGAAGAATCAACCATCCTTCCGATCAAATTATTGGAAACAAAGATGGTGAGTTGAGACTATTAGAAGAAAAGTCCGCTCACCGGAACAAAATCACACCCAGCAATCGCTATTCACAATTGAACCAAATTGTTTTGAAGAAGCCAAAGAAGGGATGAATTTTGGAATAAGGCCATGGATGAAGAATTTGATCAAATAGGAGAAAATGACACTTCTTGGGAATTGGTTCCAAGACCAAAATAAGAATGTGATCGGCACAAAAATGGGTTTCAGGAATAAATTCAATGAAGATGGACATGCTACAAGGAACAAATATAGATTGGTATGTAAAGAATCTACTCGGGATTGAAGGAATCAATTTGAAGAGACATTTGCCCCAATTGCCGGACCGGAAGCAATCCGCTTGATTTTAGCTTATGCATGCTCCAAAAATGTTAAAGTATATCAAATGGACGTAAAATCAACTTTTCCTCACTGGGGAACTTGAAGAAGAAGTCTACACAACAACCCGGGTTGGATTTGAGTTGTCGAGAAACACTGTGATTATGTGTGTAAATCTAAAGAAGGGCCTTGTATGGCTCCAAACTGTGCTCCTAGAGTGGTACTCGTGACCGATGTAAGTATCCGCGCAGTAGGTAGGGTTCAAAAGGAAGTGCAGACAACAACCCTACATCAAGGTCAGTCAAGGTACATTTTTATTAATTGAAGTTTATGCTGATGATATTGCCTTTGGTAGTGATGATGACATGTTAAGCTGCCAAAAATTTGCAAAAGATACATGCAAAAAGAATTTGAAATGTCGCTACTTGAAAACGGTCCTTCTTTAAGGGACTTCAGATACGTCAAGGCAACTAAGGAATTTTTATTTCAAACCAAGTATATCGTAGAAATGCCAAAGAGGTTCGAATGGAAGATTGCAAACTAATTGCCACCACATGCAAACAAATTGCAAGTTGAGCAAAGATGATGATTCAAAGTCTACAAATCAAAGGCAATACAGTTCACCGATTGACATCCTATTGTATGTGACAACATCGGCATCTCAATGTACGTAAAGGCTTGGATAGGTGGCAATCGACTTCAAGGCAAAGACTAAAGGAATCACATGTTCTGAATGAAGAGGATTTTCGATATCTCAAAGGAACAAAAGAGTTTGGGCTTGGTATCCAAAAGGAAAAGGATCCATCACTAATTGCCTACAAAGACGCAGATTAGGCGGGTTGTATTTATGACCGAATGGCACCAAGTGGAGTAGTATCTCTACTCTCTGGGTGGCGTTTAGTATCATGGTTGAGCAAGAAACAATCATTAGTATTCTTATATACGCCTTCGAGGTAGTATATTGCGCCAGGCTAATGTTGTACTAATGTGTGTTCCTTTGGATGAAACAAACTTTGACATATACAAGTTGCTGAGTATGATGAGCCGACCCAATATATTGTGATAATACAAGAACCATCAAGATATCAAAACCTGCTGATGCACCCAAGATCTAAGTTAAGAACATTCTAATCTCTCAAGTATCACTTTCTATGGGAACAAGCTGTAGAAAAGTGAACATCGAAGTTGAGTATGTGGGCAAAAAAAAGAAGTGGCATATATCTTTACAAAAACCACTTCCATAGGAAGCTCCTTTGAATATCTTCTCCAAAGACTTGAGTTATTTATACTCCAAAAAATCAATGCTTTTTGAATGCTTTTATATTATAGCGTCTTAGATGTATAATGGTGGAAGCACCATACATTTATTGTAATTCAGGGGGAGAAGCCCGTGATGGAAAGATACCTTGGTACTGATGACAAGTGGGGAGATTTATCGATGCAGGATAGAGGCATGGTTCCAGAGGGGCAAATTTATCAGATGCGAGGATAGAGGCATGGTTCCGTGGGAGCATGAGTGATATGATTTCGATATTGCATCAAAGTGTTGGACATCAACAGCCAAAGGGGAGATTGTTGATTGTTATTGGCTTGTCATTACGTCAACCTCAAGAAAGCCCCGAGTAATAAAGCAGGTAATGGACAAAAGATTGTTTGATGTAAATATGACTCATTATTGTTTTCTCATGGTTGATAAGAAGTAAATATGGATGAACTCCAAAGTGGTCCCCTTATGGTGAAAGTTCCCACCTGAAGATGCCGCTTTACCGAGTAAGAGAACCCATGCTTAATTGTAGGAATAATGAGATGAAGGGATATGAATTTGTCGCGGAAACTATCCTAGGATGGATAGTGCGCTTGTTATTCCATTCGCGGTATTGAACGTCACATAACTCCTCGCGCTTAGAGAGTTATGGCCATGAGAAGTTGGAGACCCCAAGCCAGTAATGGACCCAAGTTTGTTTTGCATGGGTAACGGTAGCTGAGTTGTGATATATTTTAGATAATACTATTTTATATGGCTAGTACATGTCATGCCATTTATGGTGGTATGTGTAACGCTATTAACTCCTCACGGTTTGAAATTTATGGCTCTAATGGGTTGAGGACCCTGTGTCATCTAGAAGCCTTTTCCCAAAAGGTCAAAGTAGTCGTATGGTTTAAGATAATTTTAAAAGTTAAATAATAAAGGAAGTAATGAGTGTATTATAATTCAAATTGAATACAAAATAAATTATTTCAATAAATTTTAATGGAGAAATTGGAAAGTGGTTAACCTCAAAAATAAGGAAAGCGGGGCCAAGTGACCTAGAAGATGTTTTAAGTAAGCTACTTGGAGAAGGCAAATAAGAGGCAAGGCTCCCATTTAAGAGATACACTTGAGCATATTGAATATATACATGTGTCTGACATGTAACCAAGAATATCTAAGCCGAAATTTTGAGGGAAGGTAAAGAAAACAAGGCCAAAATGCAAGGGAAGGATAAATTATTTTGATGGTGTTTCTAAGGTATGTTATTTACAAGTCATCTCAACCATTTCGGCCAGAATTTTTTCTATAATTATCTCGCACTTCATGAAATTGTTATTCCATTGAGAAAACATATCCAAGTATCCTCAGGTAAAAATTCAACCTGTGGGTCATTGTATTTTGGGGAGTTACACTCCACGGAAAAAATAGGGTTTGTGGCTAGTCCCAAACTAGTCAAAATCGTGGGTTTCGTAAAAACGTCTATAACTTCTCTTCATAACATAACCAAATCTTTCATTGATACAAAATGTGTTGGTGTTAGGTACTGTCCGTAGTATGCTCTTTGTAAATGCTTCTCGTGAAAGCATTTCAACAAATATTCCATGCACGCCTACAAGGTCGCTTCGTAATAAGCCAGGATTCACCAAGGTATGCCATTTTGCTATAACCTTTCGAGAGGTTCCAAGTAGTGAAACTTGAGGAATTCCATAAAAAAATAATCAAGAACATTGTGTATCAGTTTTAGACTTTATTACTGCTGTACAAAGTTATGATTACTCAAGTTAGGGTTGTCGATCAATCCAAAACTAGGCATGTGTGAGACTAAAGAAAAGTTTCATGAAAATGCTAGTCTCTTTGTTGTTAAAGTTAAGGAAGGTTTGCAGGAATGTGATCATATACACCAAGTCTATTACGTAGTTACAAATCAGATGTAGATGATGAAATTGATGAAGGCTTCTTTAAGCTTGAGGTAATGCGGTTGAGTACATGGTTGAGATTAATAGTTGATGAGTTGGTACTATTAAGCATGAGGTGTATAGTTGATGATGTTGGGCATATTGATGAGTCAGCTGATGAGCACTTGACACATGATTGGTACATACTTGGTACATGGTTGGATGCACTTCTGTTTATTATACGTGTTGGTGCATGGTTGATGCACTTGTTTACGGTACGTGTTGATTTCATGTGTTGAGGTACGTGTTGATGCATGATTGACGATGGTTCGGGATGACAGGTACAAGATTTAAAATCGTATATCTCATAGTGATAGTGTGACGCTGGTTCCATCATTCTACTTCTACTTCAGAGAGGTTGGATCGTGGCAAGGACAGGTGGTTGTATCCACCTTCCAGCCAGCCGGAGAACATAGTTGTAGCCTCCTTCCTCGGGTTGTAGCCCGAGAATTGGGAGTTGGAGCTTCCCTCGGGTTGTAGCCCCAGAAACTAGGGAGTTGGAGCCTTCCGGCTTGTACTGGAAATGCTGAAGTTGTGCTTCCAATATCAATGTAATTCTTCAAGACATATAAGAAAAACATTATGTGGTTTCTCCCGATTTGGGTTTCCACGTGAAAACATCAAAATTGTATGTGTATGATTGTTCATTTGTTCATTGTTTCTTCTATTTTACTCCTCAGCTATTGGATGATAATGCTACATTGATATAACACTTGGATTATATGGTTAAAATGATTAAATTGTTTCTTTATTATCGCATTCAAATTTAATCCAACAAATAACGGGAACAAACAAAGAAAGGGTGGCACGAGAAAGCCATAAGAAAGTTTAGTTAGATTGTTTAATGCGATGAAGGAATGACAACATCGTGATTGGGCTACTGTTCCATCTCCACAGTTTAAATTGTTAGGATGTTTTTCATTTTGAGAGCTTTGTGTATGACGCGAGGAGAGTAATGGGGTGTTGAAGCCGACTCGGCTTTGGTAGAACAAATTAGGATAAGCCTATAATTGAAAGAATAAGTTCAACAATAGTTGATTTTGAGAAGTGATTGTGGGTTGTGTCAGCTATGTTTTCTTTGAGATGAGATTTGAAGGATCTTCCAAATTTTGGCTAATGTATGATTTGCATACACAAGAGCAAGGAATTTGTTAAACTCTGGGGCCAAGCATTGGGTTATATTTATCCTTGGTGACCAAGGGATTTGAGAATTTTGAGCTATTTGAAGACGGTTCCGAGCATTCTTTGGCAAGAATTTTGATATGCATCAATAGTGCCTTAGACGAGGGGAGAGAAAGCGAGAGCCCGAGGGGGGAGGGGAGAAGAAAAAGTTTGATTTAGGGTTGTGGGCTTAGCGAAAAGCTTTGTTAATTTGAAAGGAGGTGCAACCATTGGACAAAGGGGCCTTGGTTAGGTGGACTTTTTCTTTCTCAATAAATTGGGGGTCAGAGATTCAGATGGCTCAGGTTAATGCTTGTGCACCTTCCAAAAATGGCAGGCAAGTGTGGACTCTTTATCAACTATTTTTGCTAATTCTGTGGTTTGATCTAGTTTTCATTAACCATCTTTATCCCACTACTCCATTGATTTATAGGGATAGTTCATATTCAAGCTAGCTCTAAAAGAAGGACTACCAATTCACCTATAAATAAAGCCATTTAGGTCACTCATAAGAGCCACATTCATCACAAAGTTATGTTGTCAAAATTCAACTAGATAAATCTTGCACCCCATCCATCATTCTCACCCACATTTGGGATTTCACTTCTACCACCGAGCTTGGAGTTGAAGCACACAAGAAGGATACAAAACATTTTCATCAAAATGGCTTTGGAATTGATTTTGCTACAAGAAGCCTTCATCAAGGCTTTGATTGTGTCATATCTACTGTTATAATAAATTATCTTTGTTATTTACTCTATACATTATGTTTTAGATATTAAATGATTGTTCTCTTACTTGTATTTGGTTTATTGCATAGGATATGTTCCTTAAATGTTGTTATTTTCCATTTCTTTATTATTTACTTCCTAAAATATATTTTAAATATTATATACTTGTTATTTTACATGTATTTGGCTTATTTCGTAATAGCTTGCTTAAGTGTTGTCATTTTATTTATTTTTTATTTTTATATATTGCCTAGATTGCATAACTTATAAGTAGAACATTTTGATACACTTGTAACACATTTATACATGTGTAAACATTTAATTCACGTACGTGATAATAAATTATGAAATATTCATTTTCTTTTAAGGGTGATTGACTCTGTGAAGTACTTAATACCCAAGTCACTAACAATGAACGAACGTCTTTTACTCATTTCCAAAAAAAGGATTTTTTTATATTGTTGAATTACAAAAGGCCCTAACGTACTTATAAATTGTGAGATGAAGTACATGTCTTATATAAATTTTTCTTGAAAGGTAGTGCATGACATCAAATATCAAACACTAAAGGGCATTGTTATAATTATTGATATGTTTTGGAATAATTTTTAGGATTACAAAATCCCTTTTCCTTCTATTTCATATTGGTATTGGTTGTAAGTTTTGGTGCACAGTAACATATGTGCTTTTATATATCATGATTGCACTTAGAGATATACTTTATAACTCATGTTTTGTATAATATGTATCACAAAGTAATAAAATTGATTCATCTAAATTTTGGATTTATTAAGTGTTGAGAGATAATTGATCCTTTTTGATACTTGATAGATTCAAGGTTAAAATAGATCTAAGTTGCTTTCCTTGTTTCAATACAGATATCCACTAAGGTAGTGTCCCTCTACCAACATAATGATTGATTACTTGTAGGGGAATTTATTTGCTTACTCAAACTTTTCTTTCCTCTTGTATGTATGTGAGGATATCAATGTGGATAACAATAGTCAAATACATATATCTTGTGGTGTCTTGGAATAACTTTTAACTTTTATGACTATAGTAACTCCTACCTTCCTTTTCAAT
>SNQJ01S0046553.1:0-13116 GCA_010110895.2 Picea sitchensis
AAAAATCACTTGATACTATGTGTACTATTTCCAACCTCTAATTGAATTGTGCCAATGACCCACAAAAATGTCTTGATACATAAAATCATAGTCCATGGAAGATTAGAAACACCAATAGTGGTTGATTTAATGTTGATTGGATATTTTAGGATCTCTTACATCACATGCCCCAGCCATACATCCATTCATGTTTAACTAGGAACCTTTGAAGTGTTCATTTTCCATTCAAAAACAAAATCCCTCAATATTTAAATAAATATAACCACGTTGTGCTAGTTTAGTTTATATCTTTGAGGAGTATGATCTAATATATGGGTGAATATCGCATCTAATGCACGTTGTATCGCACCATGAAAATATTTTGGGGTATTGCACCATAAAAATCTTATGGTGTGATCATGACTTTGGTGTCTCGTGGAATATTTATCTGTGTGACATCCTACTCATATTTTGAGGGATGAAGACAGTGACCATGGTTTGTGTCACGGCGTTTGAAAAAGGTGAAAATCGCCCTTTATCCTACGCCCAAACCAAGTGGAGGTAGTTGCACACAATACGATGCAGTGATACGAGTTAAAATGCAGTGACACGAGTTGAGTTAAACAATGCACTGACACCAGTTAAAATACAGTGACACCAGTTAAACAAGTGTCATTCTAGTGGCTATGTCCCTATGGAGAAGTTGCATACAGTGGGAGTACAAAATTCTATCACGATTGTAGCTTACAACAAAACCCTATTTCTCATGTTTCTAGCCTCACTGTTGAATCACTTTGTCTACCAGTGGTGCTCATGATTATTATGTAAGGGAGCTCATGATTATATGATTATTATGCACATTTTCTTCAACAATCATATTAATCTCATATTAATCATATTTTAAATGTGTTCCTCCATATTTACAATCATATTTATGTTTATGATTTCTTAATAAATAAGAAATAATGTCTAACAATATAGAAGTATCAAAAATAATGTAGAATAAGAATGTAAATAAAAGTATAAAAAATAATATAAAATAAGAATGTAACAATGAAATAACAATTTTGAATTTAATTATATATATNTGATTTCGTAGATTCAGTTTTAGTCTCAAGTTTATGTAGCATTAGGATAGTTTCCTTTCATAGATTAGTTGCATATTTTGTGCTTTCTTAGATTTAGATTCAATGACAGTAGTTTAACATGTTTCTTTTCAATCATTAGCATATATTAGAAATCCTCTTACCCTGCATATGCTTTGTGTACGTCTCATAAGATTACGACTCTGGATTGATAATTTATGTCGCAATTACTATCATATAATTCGCTCGACATTTTGGCGCCGTTGCTAGGGAGGTGTTAAAAGGGTTAGAGTTAGATTTTATTTTTCAATTGTGTGCAATTGATTTTATTTTATACAAAAGTGTGTTTTTATTTATACAAATTTAGTTTTTTTTTTTGATGAGCTAACTATGCGAACAGATAACCTGGTGACAACAAGGTCTCAGTAACGCAAGGAGTTCAAGTTTGGCGTGTTTTATTTTTACAAATAGTTTTAATTTCTTAGTTTGGATTCTGAATTAGTTTCTTCTTTCATACTAGTTTGCTTTTGATTTTGTTCATCTTTGGTTTTGTACTCATTTCGCACTTGTTTTGCACTTGTTTCGTACTAGTTTTTCATTTTCGTTTTTTTTTTCTAGTATTTGTTTTGATTTTCATTAAAATGATTTTTCAATTAGCATAAGTCTAGATCAGCTCACTCAGATCCTAGCAAAAGTCGGGATCCCTTATTCTTGGGAAGAGGAGATCTTGACAGTAGTCGAGGGCTTAATTACTCCTCCAACAACAAACGACGAATCAACATACGAAGCACTCTGCACATCTGATGACGAATAGTTATATAAGCAGGAGATCAAGGAGGATAACGAGGAATTGCGACACGATCTGAGGAGTGAAAACTATGCCTACGAAATCATTATCAAACGATGGTTTCGAGTAGGTACCAGGTTAGATCCATTTAGTTTTTCTTTTTATTTTGTTAATTTACAGTTTCAACACTTAATTTCGCATGTTTATATATATTTTCGATTGTCATTCGTGAAATTCACAGTGAACATATTCTTATTACTGTTGCGCTTATGGCTACACTGGAAGTTTGATTACACGTAACTGCTTTCTAAATTCCAATTAGAGTAGAGTAGAGTAGGTAGGTTAGTTTTCAATAAGTATGCTCTCCTCCGCGCTTCGTGTGACCTCGAGGATCAGAAAGTAGGATGTCTCTAACGACTAATGATCTAAAAATGCTTCAATTTTTGCGTTTGAGTCTCCATTTGCTAATAAATCTATTCTCTTTAATTTTATTTGAATTTGTCTTCTTTTAAATTTAAGAATAAAGCAATTCAAAAAAAGATAAAACACCAAAATGTTTAGGACTCTTTTAATTTTAAATTTATAGAAATAAAAATAAAAACATATATATAAATACAAAAATAAAAAATAAAAAATAATAACATAAAACTAAAAACAATGAAATAAACATAACCATCCTTAGTTTTAAATGCATAGAAACCACAGAATAAAATGGAACAAAATAAATATCCACATCGCATTTGCCAGCAGGTCTTTAAGCTCGGTTACAGGCAATCACATTAAAGCATAACACATTTTTGTCGGCCAGAGAAAGGAAATCATGGTGGGGAAGGCAACCATTTCGCTCCTTTGCCCTCAACTTGTAGCTTGGAACTAGCCCATCCCATTCATTCACTCGATGGACCACCAAAAAGGTACCCAAGAGAAGAACCATGACCAGGGGCAACATGAAATTTGGTTGATGATCGATCCGTTATGCTTTATACACAATTTTAACCCATAATTAAATTCATCTGCAACACTCTAAATTATCATGAATGCAACTAATAACTCATTCAGAACAACAAATAAACCATTCACATACACATAGTTAAGCACAACAACTAAACTCATGAAATAGATCAGAAATAGACAACACTTATCTTTCAAAAGACTTGTGCAACCAACTGCTTGGGAAGGATGTTCCACACAATTATAGAATTGTTGTTATAAGTATCAACAACAAGTCACCCCCAAGATGGGGCTAGGAATCCACAATATAAGGGAACCTCTCACAGTCCACTCGTAGCTCAATATCACACAACCCATTGGTATTCTCCTACAACTATCTCGAATTTCCTCCATCTCTCTTCCTCTTGACCTGCCCAACCCAAGGAATGTTCCCATTCACTGTTCTCAGTACATCAAGCATCCCATTTATTTATTAGGGTCTATCTGGCATAGGTAACCAGGAATCTCTCTATTGGGAACTCAAGGGAATTCACTGCAAGGAAAACCACCAATAAAAACAACAACAACCACTCGTTATTACAGTGCAACCCGCTCAAGAGTGAAATCTTCAGGCCTGAAAACCTCTATCTTCAATTTCCAGCTCCAAAATGCTCCATAAACACTCAATCATGCTCCAAAATTCACCAAGTCTTCCATCTCCAGCTCCCAAGCTCTTTTCCCTTGTTCTCTGCTTGTTGTTCATGTAAAACTCAATGCGTTAAACTACCTGTTACTATACCCATACGAATTTCCTCTCTTCTCCCAAGACAATTGAATGCTTACTCTTACTAATTTTGATTGTAAATCAACCCCATGCTTCCAATAAATATGGTATGTGACTCTCAAACCCACCCTCTTACTTGAGTTTAATGATTGGACTCTCATACACTATAACATAAAATAGAAGGTTGTCCCCAAATGATAATAAAATTCAGAAATATGAGTTTGAATTAATACCCATAATTAATTTCCCCCTTGGATCCCTCTTATAAACTCCCTAGGCATTCCCCCTTTCTTGTGGATTAATCAACCCCCATCTCTATCCATATCCCTAGTAGCTGGTCTCACATTATATTTATTAAAATTCAGAAAGTACATTTCGCATTTTAGATTGCTTGGCCATAGCCACACATTATATCTACATTATGCATTAATTAAACTGGGGATTATGGTGGGGATGTTACATTCACCCTCCCCTACAATTGTACATTGTCCTCGATGCCTTGAACCATGTCAAAATACATATACAAATTTACATCACAATATTAAGAAAATAAAACAAAATTCTGCAATTTTTACCCTCCAACAACACTCCCAACCATAATCTCTCATTCTTCTCATCCCGGTGACCCAATGAATGTGCCCCATTCACTACCCTCAATCCATCTGGATGCACCATTCTTTTATCAGGGTTATCAACGTAGGTGACCAAGAATTTATGAGATGTGGTTCTAGAATCTTGCATTTTTAGCTTCTATTTTCTTCAAAATTGAAAAAAATTTGTGGGTATTCCTCCTGCATAGTTTCTTCATGCTACATGAAATACATTATGCATTCTCATGGATGCAAAAAATGCTAGCATGTATGCAACTGGCCCTATCTTCTCTAATATTTCAAAAGGACCACAATATATTACTGCCAACTTCGAGCAACAACCCAATCTTATCGAACTTCTTTTTTCTTTCACTTTTAGAAAAACATGTTCTCCTACTTTAAAATATCGAAAAACTCTATTCTTGTCTGCATAATTTTTCTGCCTTATCTGGGTAGTCTTTAAATTCTACCCGATCTTTGTCATTTTCTCTTCCATTTCCTTCAACAAATCTGGCCCAATTATGGCTATGCTTGCTAGGTTATCCCAACTCATTGGCGTGTTACACTTCCTACCATACAATGCTTCAAATGGGCTCATTTTTAATGAGGCTTGATACCCATTATTATAAGGGAACTACACTAAGTGTATATAATCTTCCCATTTTGATGGATGGTCCATCACATACATATTGAGCATGTCTTCAATTATCCTATTGGTCCTCTCTATTTTCCCATCTGACTCTGAGTGATATGTCATACTAAGATTCATATTTGTCCCAAATCCTTTGAACAAACCTTGAAAAAATTTGGACATAAACTTGGAATCTCTGTCTAAAAAAATTTCCTAAGCAATTCCTTGTATCCTGGTGACCTCCTTCATGTAAATCTATGCAATGTTTGTTTCTCTGTGTGTTGTCTTTACTAGAATAAAATGCACCGCCTTAGTCAATTTGTCCACCACCACCATGATGGAATAATGTTGCTTCACTATTCTGGGAAACTTTGTGATAAAATATATCGTGACCACTTCACACTCCCATTTTGGAATGGGCAATAGCTGTAGAATCCCCATGTGCTCTGTTTTTACCTTCTGTCACTCTAGATAATGGGTTATGTAGTTAGCCACATCTTTCTTCATTCCTGGACAAAAATATTGGCTCCTTACATTTGTAATGGATTTATGATATCCTGGGTACCCAACATATGGCACATTGTGCATTTCTCTTAGCACTATATTTTTTAGCTCCATTGAATTCGAAACATACACTTGCCTTTGTAAAAGAGGATTCCATCTTCCTTAAATTCATAATTTTAAATTTTATGTTGTAAATTTCCTTGTTGTAAGTTTTCCTTTATTTGCAAATAATATTGATCTGAATTTTCTGCTTTAAGAATTTTATCTTTTAAATCTGTCTTGTGCATGCTGATGGCTGAAACATGCACTTCATGATATCTTTTTCTGAGTGCATCAACCACCTGATTTTATTTTTCATTGATATGTTTAATTTCAAATTCATACTCACTAATAAATTCCAACCATCTAGTTTTCTTGGCATTTAATGTTGGCTGTCCAAATAAGTGTCTCAGAACACAATGGTCTATTCTTAACTTGAATTTTCTTCCCGTGAGGTAATGCCTCCACATTTTCAATGCATGTACAATGACTGCTAATTCTATATCATGAGTAGCGTAATTTCTCTCATGCCCTTTTAATTTTTGGGACTCATAACATATCACATGATCCTTTTGCCTGAGGAATCCACTAAGCCCTTCCTTGCAAGCATCTGTGCACACTACAAATTCCTCATCCGGATAGGCAATATTTAATATGGGTGCACTTGTCAAAATATTTTTCAACTACTGGAAACTCTCTTCAGATTTTGGAGTCTATTCAAATTTCACTCCCTTCTTTTTCAAAGAAGTGATTGGGATTGAAATATTTGAAAATCCTTTTATGAAACTTCGTTAATAACCTACAATACCCATAAATGATCTGACCTTTGTAACATTTCTTGGCACTGACCATCCTATAATGGCCTCTATCTTCTCGGGATCAACTATTATCCCATCTCCTGAAATGATATGCCACAAGTAGTGGATCTTCTTTTGATAAAAGAGGCACTTACAAAACTTGGCATGCAATTTATGCTCCCTTAAAACCTTTAACACCATTCTTAAATGATTCTCATGCTCCTCCTCAGACTTAGAGTATATGAGAATATCATCTAAGAAAACAATCACAAACCTATCCAGGTACTCCCTGAACACTCCATTCATCAAACACATGAAAACAACTAGGAAATTTGATAGTCCAAATGACACTACTGTGAATTCATAATGCCCATATCTTGTTATGAACACTATATTGCTGATATCTTCTTCCTTTATCCTCACTTTATGATAACCCAACCTCAAGTCAATCTTGGAAAATATTATTGCACCTTTCGTTGATCAAATAGATCATCAATCCTTAGAAAATGATATTTGTTCTTTATAGTGACCTTATTCAGCTGTCTGAAATCAATACACAACCTTAAGGTCCCATCCTTCTTCTTTACAAAAATAACTGGGGCTCCCCAAGGTGACACACTTGGGTGTATGTACCCCGTGTTCAAAAGTTCTTCAAGATGCATCTGCAACTCTTTCAATTTTGGCGTATGTACCCCTTCTTCAAAGTATCAGGGTTATGATATTGTATCCTATCACTGTAGAAGGAGGTTAACCCACTAATAAACCTTTGGATTTTGAATTTTTCATATTTATGAAGTCCACATTCTTCAACAATCCAAAGAATCTCTTCTCATACCCATCCATTGACATGCTTCCCAACTTGAGTTCCAAGAACTCTTTCATCTGTTGGATTACTGAGAGGGGGGGTGAATCAGTAATAGAGCAATTCAATCCTTTTTAACCACAATATGAAAATGTTATATCAATGTAGCATTATCATCCAATAGTTATAGAGTAAATAAACAATGAACAAATGAGCAATCATACACATACACAGTACACTGATGTTTTTACGTGGAAACCCAAAGCGGGAGAAAACCACATAATGATTTTTCTTATATGTCTTTAAGAATTACATTCATTGGAAGCACCGACTTCCTTTGTTTTCTAGCTACAACTGGAAGGAGGCTCCAACCCCCTAGTTTCCCAGGATACAACCTGAGGGAAGCTCCAACTCCCCAATTCTCTAGCTACAACCAGAAGGAGGCCACAACCCCCTATGTTCTCTGACTACAACCAAAAGGTGGCTACAACCACCTGTCCTTTCCCCGTCGAACCATCCTGACGTAGAAGTAGAATGATGGAACCACTGTCACACTATCACTGTGAGATATAATGCTGTAAACTTGTACCAATCAACCTGCACCAAACAACCTATACCAATAACTTGAACCATGCATCAACCTATACCTCAACCTGTAATCAACCTGTACCATAAACAAGTGCATCAACCATGCACCAACCTGTACCAAACAACCTGTAATCAACTTGTACCATAAACAAGTGCATCAACCATGCATTGACCTATACCTCAACTTATAATCAACATGTACCAACCATGTATCAAATACTCATCAACTATGACTCATCAATATGTATCAACATCATCAACTATACACCTCATGTATGTGCCAACTCATCAACTACTTGTCTCAACCATGTACCCAACATGTACCTCAACCAAAATCCCTCATCAATTTCATCATCCAAATCTGATTTGTAACCCTGTAAGAGGCATGGTGTATATGACCACATACCTGCAAACCTTCTTTAACTTTAACAACAAGGGACTAGCATTTTTATCAAACTTTACTTTAGTCTCACATGACTAGTTTTGGATTAGTCAACAACCCTAACTTGAAATAATCATAACTATGTACCTGTAATGAATAAAGATCTAAAAATAGTACACAATGTTCTTCAATGTGTTTTCTACAATTCCTCCAGGTTTCACTACTTGGAACCTCTCAAAAAAGGATTTATAGAAAAAATGGCATACCTTGTTGAATTATGTCTTATTATAGAGAGTGAACTTGTAGAGCATGCCCCGCATGGAATATTTGTTGTATGGATATGAAAATTGTACAAAGAATACTATAGACTATACTCTTAACCAACACATTTAGTCTTACTGAATTTAGATCTGCTATGAATAAGTTATGACGTTTTTACCCAAGACACCGTTTTTAGACTAGTTTCAGGACTAGCCACAAACCCTATTTTCCACGGAGTGTAAATCCAAAAATACAACGACCCACGAGATGAAATTGGTACCACATCTAATTTGATATGTTTCCTGAATGACCTCCCAATTTCACGGTCTGAATCATTCTAGAAAAAAATTTATTACGAAAATGGTGAGATGACCTGTAAATAACATACTTTAGAAAGCATCATCGAGAGAATTTATCCTCCCTTGAATTTCGGCCTTCTTTACTTCACGTTCCCTCTGAAATTCGGCTTAGATATCCTTTGGTTACCTCAGTCACCTGTAGATATTCAATATGCTCAAGTGTGATTAAAATTAGAGAGCCTTGCCTCTTATTTATACTTTCACATAGCTTCCTCAAGGGGTTACCTTTTAATCATCTTAACCCAATTTCCTTATTTTAGGGCTAACCCACTTCTAACCACTTTCCATAATTAGAAAGTTCTCCATTTACTTTATTATTTAAATAATCCTCCTTGACTTTGTCNTCACTTCACTTTATTATTTACCTTCTAAAATCTCTTAAACCACTTTGACTACTTTGACCTTTTGGGGCTTCTAGATGACTCATGAGGGTTCTCCAACTTCACATGGCCATAACTCTCTAATCGTGAGTAGTTATGTGCCATTCCACATACCAATGGAAATGAAATGACATGTATTACCCATATAGAATATTATTGCCTACAAATATATCAAAACTCATACCATTATCCATCAAATAAACTTGGGTCCATTACCCAAACTTGAGTTCTCCAATTTCTCATGGCCATAACTCTCTAACCTGAGAAGTTATGTGATGTTCCACATACCACCAGAAATGGAATGACATGTAATATCCATCTATAATAGTCTTACCTTCAAATATATTAAAACTCATACCATTATACATGAAACAACCTTGGGTCCATTACCCAAACCTTTGTGCTACCAGAATTCGCTACCAGACTTTCTCCAAGGGTTGACATCAATCTACAATATCAATATCCAATGGTTGAAATCAATGAAAACCAAAAATACATACCAATTGTCCATCAACCTAAGCCAACTGTCTAACATCATCTTCCTTTCATAGTAATGCTCAAGCAAATATTTATCTTGGAAATATCCTTTGAACTGCCTCCATGATACCCTCTTCTCATCAATATGCTTGGATTGCTTAAGCTGATCCCACCACATGGATTCCTTTCCTTACAAGTGGTAGGTTGCAATTCTTGTTTCTACCCTTGAGGGGTAATCGCACAACTATAAATATTTCTTCATTTCCAACAGCCAAGCCTCAGTCTCTTCTCCATTCCTATGCTCACCATTGAAAGTAGGTGGCTTGATTTTCCCGAGTTCACCTTACAATATGTCTCCCTCATTCCTTCTCCTCTGTCTCCTAACAAGAGACACACTTGGGCTTCTCCCTAGCCCTAAACTTGCATGAGATATACTAGTCGATTTCTCCGGGGAATGATGGTGCATGCTCCTACTCCTTGACTTCCTATCATTCCCATGCTCATCCCTTATGCTATGGGATTTGTATGCTATCACTTGTCTACCACTAGCTACTTGCTTTGTGCCAGAGTTTTTATTAGCTTGCTTATACAACATGTTCAAGGTCTGAAGTATCTCTTCCTGATGTTTCATAATATTTTCATTATCAACCCTATAAATATTCACTTCTCTCCGTAGACTCATCATAGTTACATGCGTTTTCCTATCTCTTCTTCCCTTGGAATCAGTCTCAACATTCCCCATGCTGACATGAAAACCTCTAAATTCCTCGTCATGACTGTAGAACCATTGGGCATTTTCCATTGCTGTGGTTCTCATATAGGAACCAAAATTCTTTTTTGAACCTTTAATTCTGTAGAAAATGTGCATACAAATAAATTTCTGTTAGAAAAAAATATATACACACAATTTTGGAAAAGAATACATAAATGTTTCCGCCCTTTAATGCCACCAATCATCTTCTTTTAAGTTGAATGCAAAATTTACTACTTAATTTAATTTTTTGTGTTTATAGATGGATTCTCCTACTCAAAACCTTTCCATTTACTATTCATTTTCCCAACTTCGAGTTTCAAGAAGAAAGTTATGGTCTTCATAAGTTTTGACCATTTTCCCTTTTTCAACATTGCATGCTACATGTGTCTTCTTTTTCTCCCAGCACATTTTTAGATACCTAGAAATCAAATTTGGCTCCATGGCTGACTTCTACAGTTCATGAGATTTCCATAGACTGCTCCTAGGCCCGAAACTGATTCTTGAGCAAGTAGTTATGCCCTCTAAAATAAATTTTGTACTAAATTTTACCCTTAGCTATTTAGGCTGAAACGTCTTCATACAAGCTCTATTTTGCGCTCAGAATAGCTCATTGGAAAGATATCCTAGAGCTCTTTCATTTTAGAAGCAAAAACTTGTGTATTGCAAGTATACACACTTTTGTAAAAAAATTATTTTTTAAAAATGTTGTTTAGGCCCTCAAAAATGCCCTCCAAGATGAAGACCTTCAAACACTGGAATTTTAATGGAAAAATTCACTAATTTTACTGCTGTAATGGTTTGTATATCCAAACCGTGGATCTCAACATTGGCATTGATTCCAATCATTTATCTTCTTGGCCTTTCTAAGCCGTGGCTAGACCTTCGTAATCCTGTCAGAAACCCTTTATCAGACACTTCCCATCATAAACTCCAAGTTGTTGGGTACGTGGACTTCCTTGAAATTCGCATTTCGAAACACTATAAGACTCTTGTCATTGAAAAATATACATAAGAAATAGGTTTTCATTTGCTTATTTCTCTTTTCAAACTCCGAACTCCGATAGCCTATCAGGCTCGCTCGGTTGGATTCACCCATGGGAATCATTCTCTTCGAATGATACCTTCCGAAAACCTGCTTCTGAAGACTATTAGGAACCATCACTTCTGAAGTCATCAACACACTTACTTTCGAGCCATCGAAACTCTCCCCTATGAAAACCCACACTTGAATGCAACATGACAATATTTTATTTATTCGACCTTGTTGACATGTTCTCTGACATGGCATGCTGACATGGCAAATGACTTGGCATTATTTTCCACCCTCTGACCTTCTAAGAAAACATGATCACTCAATAGATCAGATGATCAAAAATTGTGTTGATCAACGACCATGATCATCTTGAGTTCCCAAGTTGCATACCTGTTACCTTGGTCACACTGACTTCATCAGAAAGTAAAGTTACCCTTGAGATTTCCGAGCAAACCTTTCTGAAGCCACCTTTCCAAGAAATCTAATAGCTGATATTTCTCATGTCCGACGATCAAGATCTTCTCGGAAATCCTCAACTGCTTGACCTTTAACTCAGTCATAATGAATTCATCGGAAACTATTCACCACTACTAAACTTTGGAAAACACTCCCTGTGGATCCAACAACTAGGAAAAAATCTGAATGATCTGACGACTCTTGTTTCTTCAGTATTTTTCCATTGGAATCCTCCCTTCAGACCTGAAATCATGTCCTACTTCAGATTTTTCCAAAATATTATTCTCAAAGGCCTATTGGGAGAACCTTGTTTGAACCCTCTGCGATTGAATCTTGACCATTGATTCTCTAGGTCGAATTAATTTGGGCCGTTGGTTACCAAACTTCATGGACGCCATGAAACACAGTAATTTGACCTTCTAGGAAAAAATCAACTATGCAACCTACAAATTGATGCCACAAATTTCCTTCTTTGACTACTCTGAAGTAGTTAAACTTGAAATTTGCTCATAATTTGGGGATTTCACTCTGGTTTACCATCTTTCCCCAAATTCATCACAAGACGAAATCTGCAACCATGAATTTGCTCAATTCACGCTGGATCCTGACCCATACAAGCTCAATGTTGAACCTTGAGCTATGATGCCATTCTATAATGTCCCCCAACTTAACTGAGGAACATTACTATGGATAAATACACATAAAAATCAAAATTTCTGCTAATTCATTTTGTTGTAGCTAGCCAATTACGATTTATATAAAATTTTAACCAGATTTTGCTACCCATAATTAAATGCATCTTCAACACTCTAAATGATCATGAATGAAACTAATAACTCATTCACAACAACAAATAAACCATTCACAAACAAAGAGTTAAGAATAACAATTAAACTCATGAAATAACTAAGAAATAAACAACACTTATTTTAGATATAATTTTTGGGATTAACTGCGTAGAGTAAGTCATTAATTTATGACCCATATCCATGAGTATTAGTCGCAACTAACCAATAATTCTCATGATTTGAATAGTCCACTTAGCACTCATTGCATCGACTGATGCTCACAGGGGTGAAGAAGTGGGGTTGAAACTAGCAAAATGAATCACATAGCACCAATCATCACTTCCGGGGCTTGCACCCGGTAACCATGACTTCTCTGGTGGTCACCCATCCCAAGACGCCTCTGGCTCAAGCGCGCTTAACTGTGGAGTTTTCCCCACAATCAAGCCCACTTTACTTGCTACCCCATTTGCAAAACCTTAGCAAGTATTGTGCCTTATGAACTATCTAGTTTGAGCTCCCTTCACTCTTATATTTAAGCATAGAGGGGCTTTCACAGTGAAACATATGAGATATAATTTTTTGGATTAACTACATAGAGTAAGTCATTAATCTATGACCCGTATCCATGAGTATTAGTCACAATAGACCAATAATTCTCATGATTTGAATAGTCCACTTAGCACTCATTGCATCGGGTGATGCTCACAAGG
>SNQJ01S0046553.1:16207-33787 GCA_010110895.2 Picea sitchensis
ACATAGAAGGGAAAAATCTGGGCCCTCATGCCCATGATATCATCGTTAAAAGACTACAAAATATATAAAGGATCCTAGTCCTCCTGCACCACGTTGTGCTCCGAGAATCACACCACTGCACGGGCCACTCGTCGAAGCAAGTGGTTCAAACTCTCAGGAACCCCTACTGTATGCCTCTGCAGATGTAGAGGTACATCTTACCTCCTGAGAGGTGGTACACCCATAGTGAGACCTCGAAGGTTCCTTTCAAATTCCTGGAGACCTCCCACTGCCACCTCGTGCTCTACGGATATCTGCACGTCTCTGCGACACCTTAGTGTTGGTATCTCTGCTAGACGTGATGCACCTCTATCTGCATGATGAAACAATACATCTATTACAATCCTTCTTTGTACACATAAAAATAATATAAATTTCAAAAAAAAAAAAAAACACATGAGAAGGTTTTGGTTTCGTACCTGACGCATCCCAGGTAATACCCTCTGGAAGTACTAAGTCCACGCTACCCTGAAAATACACTCCAACATATGGAAAGTCCTTAATGATGATCAACTGCCTTCTCCACCAAGTGAAGAAGTCAACTATGAAATTAAACTCTGAGTCAGTCCCCAATCTCGGGGACAAACTTGTCCCCCTTTCCATACATGGTTCAACCACCGGTCCTGTAATCAGCGCAATCTACAGCTACATCTGAGGTATTCTCTCCAGAAATAACGAAACCAAGAAGGAACCATAACCAATTTTTTTTTGTTTCCCATTCCTGCACTTCATGATTTGATCCTTCACATTGCGAAGGAAACCTGCACTCCAGTTGAATAATATCGGCTGCACGCATTGTAGAGCATAAGACAATTGGGATTTTGAGGCCAAATGTGCACTCATGCTACTTGCCAGGTTGGTTATGGAAAACAAAATAGATCGTAGTGTCAAATCTCTGATGTCCTTGATCAAAATTCGTCCTCTGACCAATTGTGACCCTGGAATACAATGATCAACCACGTACACCTCGACAGGATGAGGAGTTGTTCGTTGCCCAAACAAAGTGATAGGAGCTTCTCTTATTGAGAGGCTGGTAAAAAATTATACGTCATCAAGCTTGATTTTGAGCATTTGTGGCCCAATATAGAATGCCTGTTCGGTGTCATCCCACAGTCCAATCAGATACTCAAGTAGTAAAACTTCCATTTTCATCTTTTGCAATTTAAAATACTTGAGGAGGCCACAATTCCTCAAAGCAACCCTTCTTTGAGGGTTTTTCAACGTAACTATATCATTGAGCTCATGCTCACGTTCTTTCCATTCGATCATGGTTTTTATCTATGTAATCTGTAAGAACATACATTTAAAAGACATTAATCATCCTCTCATAGCACAAATTAGGGTACTTTTAGCATAAATAACAACATATTTTTCAGTCCTGCGCCGATGCTCCCCTAAACTCATCCATAGGGTGCTAGCGCTCCCCTGGCACACACACCAGGGCATCGAAAACATGATCGACGCTCCCCTCACCCCTTTGAGGGAGCGCCGATCTAGTTCGACGC
Source organism: Picea sitchensis (assembly GCA_010110895.2). Lineage (NCBI taxonomy): Eukaryota > Viridiplantae > Streptophyta > Pinopsida > Pinales > Pinaceae > Picea > Picea sitchensis. Next base: position 17,752 of record SNQJ01S0046553.1, read on the forward strand.
CTAGGGCTTCCTAGGGAGCCCAGGACAAGACTAAAAACTACCTAAAATGAAATTCCAAACCGTGAGAAATGACTATAATGGGTTAATGACCAACCTGATCTGGACATATGTGAAAATGATCAACCACAACTCCAGTGCCAACAACTTGCAAATCATCCTCTGAATTCGAAAATACCAATGCTAGAAGAGATTGGTAAAAATGAAATGGTAAATAATATTTTAGGCCCTATTTCACTATTATAGGGTTCATTTTTTCTAATCTATAGTTTCTTTTAGGTTTTAAAATATTTTTCGGAGATGTCACTAATACCCTGGATGCAGATTTGTCTTCACTTACAGGTTTCAAAGCAATATCTTTCCGTTTAACCTTGTAACACTGACGATCACGGTCTTTGTTCTTTATCACGCTCGAAAAAACATGAGAATGTAATTGAGTAGACTTTTATATCTTTTTCAGACTCGTAAGGTTATATGAAAAAGGAACCCCCTAGAGTCTCCTTTAATCTCTTTTCAGACTCTCTAAACATGAAAAGATTGTCGAGTGATCTTTCTTCCTTTCACACTCGTTTAAAATGTTTTGAAAGGGTGTCTCCTGAGTAGCAATTTATCTCTTTTTCGGACTTCAGAGACTAATATTACAAAAAAGGACAACTGTTGGCCCTTGACCAAGTTTTGGGAGATCCTTGGTCAATTTTGACCTATTTTGGGACTTCAACAGCCTATCGAAGGAGGAGCGTAAGACGAAGTAGAGATCATGGGATCTCGACCCCTTTTTGGGTCCTTTTTGGGATTTGGGATTATGTAACGACTATGGGACATCGACCCATGGGTTTACCCATGTTTAGGTCTATTTTGTAAAGTATAAATAGATGTCTAGGCAATGTAAGAATAGAGAAGTTATGAATGGCTAAGTGCTGGATCTATGTGATTAAAGGATTGTAAGTGCTCTGTGCATACTGTGTGAGACTTGCAGAGCTAAGTGCAAGTCATTGTAAGCGGTTGTGGAAGGCTGTGTGCTTATATCTACTCAGGGAAGGAGGATCTAATGAGCTGCGCAGATCTCCTGTCCTATGCGGGGTAGGGTTTTGAGGCTCTGTGCATGTAACCTATTGAAGAAGCTAATAAAGAAGAAGAGTTGGTGGACATATCCCCAGGGTGGGGGTGAACCATGTATATGCTGTGTTGCTTTACTTTGTGCAATGTGTTGATGTGTTTATGTCTTTACTTGCTAAGTGCTTTGATATAGATAGATAGATGTGTTTATGCTTTGTGATAATGATGTATATGGATGTTATATCTAACTTATATGAATGTGCTAGTGCCTGAATCTGTTAGATATAACCTATTTCTCTATGATAAGTGCTTAGATACATCAGATATGAATGAATGATGCAATGCTCTGTTTTATCTATGGAGTAGATAGTGGTTAAATATTGATGAACTGTCAGTGTTAAGTGCTCTGTTAAAGAATTACAATCATAGATTTGGGTCCCAGCTAAGGTTGCAGACACCTAAGTCCTGCAACCACCCCTACCTCTACCTTGAGTGAGACTTCATCTGCTTCATAGGTGTTACTGAAAGGGCCGGTAGTTAGGGTTTTTTTGGTGCACTGTTGTAGCGTTGAACCCTGGGTCTGCCCCTGTGCCAACAAATGGTTCCATTACCGGGACCTGAAATTGTGATCACTGGGAATTGAGGAAGAAGAAGATTTGTGCAAAGATCCAACCTGAAATTGTGAAAGATCTGTGCGTAGATCTGTCGCTCTAGTGCACAGTACTCTACTTAGTTTGAGAAGCTCTGTGCTAAAGAAAATAAGTCCGATCAGAAGAAAAGAGGTAAGATCTGAAAGCTTTATGCTCTGAGAAAGGTAAAAGTGAGAATTTTTTATTAAAAGAGGTAAGATCTGCAAGCTCTGTGCTCTGATAAAGGTAGGAATATTGAAAAGTTCTAGATCTGAAAGTTTTGTGCTCTGTAGAAGTAAGATAAGTGGAAATTTTTGTTTCAAAAGTATGGATCTAGGTATGTTTGATAGATTCTGTCCTAGCTTGAAAACTAGGGCACTAATAGATGAAAGAAGGTTTAATATAAGTAGATCCAATAAGAATAGTGAAAGATATGTTATACCTATGCATAGAATGAATGTTTGGACTAACCAGTGGATGCAGGATCCTAGAAACAAATGTTTGCAGGTTAGCTACTATGACTCTAGCGCGCAGTATAGAAGGAGTTGGGAATCATTTAAAAGAAAGAGAGGATTAACCCTCTATTATAGTTGCATAAAACTAGGACATCTTTCTAAGGAATGACCTGGGAGAAGACTTAGTTGTCTTTGTTGCAAATCTATGGACCATGAAGTATTGGATTGCCCTAGAATGATTGCTAAGATTGAAGGAATGAACATGAAACAAGAAAACCCTAAGGTAGATCCAGAAATGGTAGAACCCCAGAAAGACTCAGAGAAAGTATTCCTACAGATGAAAGAAACCCTGAATGATCACTGACATGTCAATTTATCAGAGGTATTCAAAGAAAAATAATGCCTTGAAGCAAGAATAGGAGACTTCGACATTGACTGTGTTCTAGATGAGGAAACACAGGTGAATATCATGACAAAAAGAACTTGGGAACTTTTAGGGAAACCTGCTATGACTCCTTCATTGGGAGGAATAAGTCTATTTAGAGGAAAGATGATAAACGTATGTGGAAAGCTCACCCAGATTTCTATGAATGCCAATGGAACTTCGACACAGGAAGATTTTGAGATTATTAAATTTATTGAGAACAACACCCCATTTACCATGTTACTAGGAAAACCTTGGATTGAAAGAGATCAGGCCAGAAGGCAAGAAGAAGAAGAAGTTTTAGCGCAGAAGAAGCAAGAGTTAAAAGATTTCATGACTAGAAGGATCACACACTTAATTGAAGAACAAAAGAACAGAGCGAAGCTATCTAACACCAGAGACCCATATGTCGAAGTTGCACGAACACTAGAAGAGCCACAGAATATTGAAGTACCTATTCCAGATAAAGAGGAAGTATCACCCTCAAATCTTAGGAAAGAATCTCAACAACGCGAAGTAACTATGCCAAATGAAGGTAAGAATCATAATGGAAAAATGAATACCGAAACAAAGCTCACTGGAAAGAAAGATAGAAATCTAAGTAAGAAGAGAGCTAAGATTGATAAGTTATAGAAGGTTCTAGAGGGAACTTCGCAGAAGGAAAATTTGCAAAATTGGAGCTTCGTCGGGATAACATAACAACTTCACATGGCACTTCACTAGGATGAAGGAATATAGCCGTTGGGACTAATATAATCGTTTGGATGACCCTTCAAACGGGTAGAAATGAATTTATGGTTCACCACCAGACCATTGGACCATACCATAGCAGACAAAACAGAGTTAATGAAAGCTTCTCGACCGTTGCAAGAAATCCGTTGCCAAGTTATCTATTTATCCTGTTGTGCCATGCACCGAGAACACTTTTGCTAACCGTGAATCTGAGCCTGTAGACTTGTTAATTTTACAGAGTGATCATTGCGCTATTTCCCTATATCCCATTACAGTGTCTAAGTTACTTCTCGAACCCAAGATTTCCAACCCCGAGCATGTATGTCGGACGATTTCAACGCTGCAGAGAAAGTTGTCGAAAAATTTCTGATCGACCTCATGACTGAAAGAGTCATGTCGATGTCTGTAGGTATACAAGCTTCATCAACGAGAATGGTGCAAGCCTCTCCATCAATTGCTCGTGGAGCCGGACCATCCCAACCATCAACAAAAAAGAGAACTAAGAATAAAGACGACCTCACAAATGAAAAAATGATTCCAACCATAGTTCCCGATTACATCCTGCCTCTGGCTGGCGCGGTGAATCATGATAGCATACCAAGAGATTTAGAATACACCATAGTTACTGCGTACCTCCCGAAGGGGATACACGTAGTTCAGACAGAGCAGGATAAGATCACAACACTAAAATTCAATGAATTCAACCTCAGAGATCGCAAGATCTATGGCATGCTCGCCCCATACAAGTACCTAACCATAACTAAGGGGAAGAATTCAAACATAATCCCCTAGTAGTGGATGATGAACCTAGCACAATCCACCCTGCTGAATGTTATGAAGATCCCACACTTCGGAAGACACCAGGAAGTCAACACCTGTTTCAAGCTTCTACTGTCGTGTTACCATGGTGGCTATTTATGGCTAGACCACCGCATTACAATTGACCCAACGCTGATCCACATGATCACAGGACTGAGTATGCAAGGACCCAACCCGCAATAATTTTATCCAAGAAAATCCACAGATCGTGCACTGGCACAGAAGATCAAGGATACATATGGCGACGTTGAGAAGGGAACAAGAGGCTACAAGGTAGCTTCCATCCAGAGTGGCGCAGTGCACCTAGCATGTCAACTGATAGATGGAAATATAGTAAGGAAGAACTAACCTACACAGGTCACCGGCTTTGTCGTTGAACTTGCAAGGAAGTGCACAGAAGGCCTATAGATGAACTGGGTGAAGTACCTAGTTAACCAGTTAGAACTAGATTGCTGAGAAGCACATTATCATGGTTATGAATTTAATTTCAGCTGGTTGCTAGTCCTCATTGCATTTGTTACCTGGGAGATGCCGGAAGGAGTGACCTAGACATCGATCCGATTGAACTTCTTGCCGCGAATATCACTACCCTGTGGTATTCAACTGATATAAACAAACAATGGAAGTCGAATGCTTTGTTTCATACATACTACCTCTAGCTTAAGCAATCCATCGAAGACAAGCCTTTCATGACTCCGAACACCTTACAAAGGTTCCAACCCCTTATGAATTTCAGTGCAGATCGACACTTCATCTACATTATAGCGCGAGCAGATGAACACCAAGAGTAGCTTCGGTAATATTATAAGCTTACAGAAGAAGACCTTGAAGAGATTAGTAAGGAATGGTTCGATGACCTCCTTATCCCCACCAATCTCATAGATATATCTGATCTTGAAATCCCAGAGGACACTCATAAAGAGAAAAATACACCCAAGAAGACTGAGGAGGTCCAAAACTTAAGCAACACCTCAGGAAAGACTCCTTCAGTGTCACCTGACCGAGGGGGTGATGACAAAGTAGAAGATGAACAGAAGCCCAATGAAGTAACACCACCCATATATGAGGTTGACCCCTTGAAGAAGAGGAAGGTTTCCCCCCCAAAACCTTCTTCCCGAAAGAAATCGAAAGCCACCATGACCAAGATGCAGACTGTCCTCACCTATGATGATTTTGACTTCATCATAGAAGCCTTGAACGATGCTTCACTGGAGATAGTAGAGAAAAAAGGAGAGAAGTAGGAGGAAATGTATGATAGAATTGAAACCGAACTCCGAGGGGTACAATAGGCTCTTCAGTCCATCCGTGCAGTCTCCACTACGCCTCTTCCATCGGGAGAACCAAAGTTGGGAGATGAGCCAACCCAACTCCACCAACTAGTTGATACAGTCGAAGCTTGCCTTCGACGAGCACAAGAAGAAACAGAACAAGACACCCATGCCTTTAAGAAAGTGCAAGGAGTACTTGTAGAGCAGCGCCAAGATGCAAAATAGGAAAATATTGCTCTCCAAGCAAAGTTCGATGAAGAAAAAACACAGATATAGAAAGGGAAATAAAATTTTCTCATGGAGCAACTCGAAGTGAAAGAAGCGGTTAGAAGAGCACTTTGCTCTGTGACAGTCGTATAAATAAAGGCAGAGGATCGAGTCACACAACAAGTATAGTAGCTTGCATAAGCTATCCAACAGCTACAATAACACATAACAGACTTAGAGCTCCACACAATTCCCGAGACTCCACAGGATGTAAGGGATCAAAGAGAAGCAATTGGTTGAAGCGTAGTTGAGAGAATAAAATCCCTTACTATGGAATGTAAGAAACTTACTAATCGCAGTGCCTAGACCTACGAGCAACTCTCCATAACTAAATGCACTGGAGTCACAACTCCAAGAGGCGAAGTATCAATCCGAAACAATACAAGCATAGCTGAATCCCCTGTCAGTTGTGGAAAGAATGAAGCACTCCCAAGAGCAACGCACTGCCCAACAACAGATTCACACTATCCAAAGCAGAGTTATGGAAATAAATCAGAGGCTCCAACCTGTACAATATAAGGATTACGAATTGTTCACAGAGGTCGAAGGATGAGGAGCAGAACTCGAGCAAGTTGTCACTGCAGTTGAACAATGCCTAGAGGGACCTGTGAACGAGGTAGTCATCCAAGAGTTCACTGCACAAGAGGTCATGGCACAACAACAAGTTGAAGCATATCGAGCCAAGCTCAAGGCTTTATAAGTAGAACTACCTAGATCAGAGTGACTCGGGATGAGTCACAAGTGAGTGTTGGGGGATTATTGTCCCTTGACCAAGTTTTGGGAGATCCTTGGTCAAGTTTGACCTATTTTGGGACTTCGTCAGCCTGTCGAAGGAGGAGCGCAAGACAAAGTAGGGATCATGGGATCTCGACCATTTTTTGGGTCCTTTTTGGGATTTGGGATTATGTAACGGGTATGGGAAGTCAACCCATGGGTTTACCCATGTTTAGGCCTATTTTTTAAAGTATAAATAGATGTCTAGGCAATGTAAGAAGATAACAGTTACGAATGGCTAAGTGTTGGATCTATGTGATTGAAGGATTGTAAGTGCTTTGTGCATACTGTGTGAGACTTGCAGAGCTAAGTGCAAGTCATTGTAAGAGGCTCTGGAAGGCTGTGTGCTTAGATCTACTCGGGGAAGGAGGATCTAGTGAGCTGCACAAATATCATGTCCTATGTGGGGTAGGGTTTTGAGGCTCTGTGCATGTAACCTATTGAAGAAGCTAATAAAGAAGAAGAGTTGGTGGACGTAGCCCCAGGGTGGGGGTGAACCACGTATATGCTGTGTTTCTTTGCTTTGTGTAATGTGTTGATGTGTTTATGTATTTACTTGCTAAGTTATTTGATAAAGATAGATAGATTTGTTTATGCTTTGTGCTAATGATGTATATGGATGTTAGAGCTGACTTATATGAATGTGCTAGTGCCTAAATCTGTTATATACAACCTACTTCTATATGATAAGTGCTTAGATACATCAGATCTCAATGAATGATGCGATGCTTTGTTTTATCTGTGGAGTAGATAGTGGTTAAATATTAATGAACTGTCGGTGCTAAGTACTCTGTTAAAGCATTACAATCACAGATCTGTGTCCCAATGAAGGTTGCAGACACCTGAGTCTTGCAACCACCCCTGCCTCTACCTCAAGTGAGACTTCATTTGCTTCGTAGGTGTTGCCGAAAGGGCCGGTAGTTAGGGTTTTGTTGGTGTGCTGTTGTAGCATTGAACCCTGGGTCTGCCCCCGTGACAACAACAACCCTGGAGTCATCTTTAAGTTCTTTTTAGACTCTTTAAACATGAAAAAACCACTGATTTTTCCTTCTCTGGACTCGTTAAAAATTACACATTGAAGGGCCCATATGGGACTGAACCCTTACTTCTTCCAGTTTGTTAAAAAAAGGAAGAGGAACTTACCGAAGGTGAGTTATATAGATCATGTGTTATCCTCCTCTAGCTCGTAAAAACAAAAGGATGTACTCGTCTATCTGGATGGGAGAAAACATTGAAGGAAGCAAGCCAAGCCATTTTTTAGAATCGTCACAAGTCACTCTTGTAGTCGCCCTTGAACATGACACATTGTCTTTGCATACATTTTAATCCATCGAACCTCTACACTAAACCAATCCTCTAAGTTTCTTTACTCCTTTGGGTCACCCGACGAAATTTACAGTATCCATTGCATCATGTTTTGGTCCATGTTTATGTTTCTGCTGTTTGTGCCTCAGTGTTCATGGGAAGTATCCACCTCAAGAGTCAACCATCACCTATTTCCAGTTTCAATACCTGTGTTAGTCCATACTCATTTGATTCACCATATTACATCTCTATGTCAGTTTTGTGTCGTTTATGAGGGATACATGAAGGTCCTCCTTCGACGAGTCTTTTCCTATCGACTTCAACACATTATCCAAGAAATTTGACTTAGAAACCAGTTAGTACCTTGGGACCTGCATGCCTCAATGGAAGACCTCCTCACCTCCGACAATAGGTTTACATCATTGACCTTTGATCAGATTATTCCACGAATGTTCAAATTCAACTCATCTATTCACATTCATTGGATTGTACTAGGGTACCTTGGGATTCATTGACATCACTGTTGATTTCCCTCGCACTTGTTAACGGTTTACCTCAATTACCGGTAATCAAGTGGTTTCTAGCATGTTCGACATAAAAAAATCTATTCACATGGCTAGATTCGTACCACATCGGGATTGGGACGAAGATCCTGGGTTGAGTGTTCACTCTGATATCTACTTTACCCAAGCTGTGAAATAAAATCATTTGAGCATATTGATATATATACTATCACATAGATCCACTTTGTATTGAACCGTGGCTATGTTTTGTCATATCGTAGATCCACTTTGTATTGCTCATGGATACGATCAGTTCATGTCATGGAAGTATAGACCCAAATTGTATCTTTGGTGGCTATACCCTTAATTCAATATGATTATGGATCCACAGTGTGTTTGGTGGCAGCCATACCTTAAAGTTATTTATCACTCAAGCATAGGTATGCCTGCCTTGGGTTTGAAACATATCATAACATTTGTTTGATGGTTGTTTGCAACTTCTACCAGGTTCTCTGACTCCATACCCTTTCTTCAAAAGTCTACAAAGCACTTCAGTCATCAATTTCCGTCTTCCGACCTCGCACTTTGGGGGGCAATCTGTTACACATAAAAATTCCTCACTTCGATAATGTCTCATTGTCATTGTCGCAAGTGTCACACTTTTGTCGCAAGTTTCAAAAGTGTCACAAAAAGTCATATTTTCATCTCACATGTGTCACATTGTAGATGACATCATAAGAACACTTGGGACATCCCTCATTGCAGACGACATCATAAGAACACTTGGGACATCCTCTAAGACTTGTTAAAAGAGGAAAACATGTCATTTGGAAAATTTTACAAGATTTTACCTTGAAGAATAATCATCGTAAAAGTATTTTTGGAGATCAACGCTCCCCTACCCACTTGTAAGGAGTGCTAGCTCTCCTTGTCCTCTTATTAGGGAGTGCTATAGCACTCTGTGGCCTACTTTGAGGGAGCATCGATCTGTTGAGAGAATCTTGAAGAAGAATCCCCCTTATCTCTAAGGACAACTAAGAAGCATCCGAGTCAGTTTGGCTCGAATCCAAGTTAAAGGATGGATCTAAGGGAAATCCCACAACTGATGGAGTCATATCCTCAACTTATCCCAAGAATAGCTAAGGTGGTTGACCCTATCGAAGCCTATATAAGGAGGCATTCTCATGGTGAAAAGGGGAGAATATTAGTGAAAAGTATTGTCATTCTAATCATGGATCTTTTGAGCAAGGGTTTGATCAAGGAGGACTTGGTGAGGCTACTGCATCTGCATCTATAGATTGTAAGCACCTTGTTATGTTCTTATTAATATATATTCTTGGCCCGTTTCCTTCAATTTTGTGTACATTTGCATGGGCTTGTCTCTTATTGATAAATCTAGTTTAAACTAATCTTGATAGAATAGGAAGTATGCATTGTTTTTGTTGTCTATTGAATTGCATAACTCAATAAAGGGCTTGAATATCAAGTTCAACCTGGACCGAGCAAGGAAAAATTTCAGAAAAATGTACTCATGCTTTCTTCCTCTTTTCTTTTGACTAGTTTAGCTACATTTAAAGGAATGTCAGTGTTCAATGTTATTATTTTTTTGTATTGGTCATAGGGGTCTAAGATCCAAGAGGACATTCACTTGTCCATAGGGGAATTTTCCTAAAACAATCATATTCTTAGTATGGAACCAAATTTGATTGAGCTTTTGGAGGCTTTGCCAAAGATTTGAAGGAAATTTATTCAGGTAGAATGGTATCAAAAAATTCTATTGCATGAACTTTTAGCTTGCCTATTAATGGTGAGAGGTGGTTTAAGAAGAAGGAGAAATAGAAAAGGAGCTCAATAAAAAGATAAAGTAAAACAATCAATATATTTTTCAAGAAGACCTGGAACTCGACTTACAAACAAACTAAGTGTTGGAAAATAATTTTGGATTCAATTTACAAGCATTTTGGATTCAATGTCATAGAAATCATAAGTATGGAGGATATGCACAACAAAAGAATAAATAAGAAAAGGCAAGAGAGAAGTGCACAACAAAGGAACATGCAGTAGTGTAGTGCGTAGTAAGAACATACTTAGCTGAGAATAAAGCAGAGAATAAAGCAAGAGAAGAAAGTAGGTGAAAAGGAAAGATAATAGTTTGACATGCCAAAAGAAGAAAGACGTGAAAAAGAAAGAAGAACACTAGTCAGAGTGCAAAAACAACATGCATAAGTAAAAACAAGAAAAGCAAGCCCAAACAACGAGTCAACATGAGTTGTCATGAGGTAGATTGATTTGTAATTGGGTTTTTGGGATATGCAAAGTAGGGTTTTGAGCCCTAGAATTTATGTATAAATATATAATGGGTTGGGAAGATTAGGGGTTCTTCTATTGGTTCGATCGGATTGAAGTTCTTTGTTCTATGTTCATAGACTATTTTTTAAGGAGAGTGATAGAATATTATAATAAGGAAAGAGTCTATGTCTAAGTGGAGAAAGAGAGTTGCAGAGAAAGGCTTGCACTGCAGAGAAGCTAGGAAATATGGAGAGAGAGGTATCTTGATATATCTATTGCAAGCACAGTGTGCAGCCTGAGATGATTACATAAAGAATAATAAAGAATCCAACCGTTGTGTATGTAGCCCACATTCGGGTGAACCATGTTAACTACTGTGTTTGGTTGTCTTTTATGTGACTGATCATGAATATTCTCCTTATGCATGGTTGGATTAGATTTAACAATGTGCAATAGTATGAATGTTATGGTTAGTGGTTTATGTTGCAGAATACTAATGATATGTATTGAATTCACTAAATAACCAAGGAAGAACAAATCCAAAATAACTGACGTAGAACAAATAAGTAAGAATGAATAATATGATCACCTCCCATTCCCTCACTACTACAAAAACTTGGTTCCTGTAGCCCCAATAGAGACTTCACTTGCATGCAGGTGATGCCAAAAGGGTCGGTGTCTGAAGGGTTTTGTTGGTTAAGATAAATTGAACATAAGATATTACAAGCATGCACCAACAAATGGTTCTGTTGCCGGGAACCGGAATTTGTGATTGAGGGAATGTTTTAGAGGCAGAATAAGAAAGAGATCTCAGAATGGCTAGAAGGGAAGGAATGACAATTTTCTTGAAAATAAAATAGAAACCCTCGGATGAGTGACGAGCAGTTTATGCAAAGGCATGTGTACACAAAACTGCATGAGATTTTCTTTGGTGAATTTCCGATTATTTTAATTGAGTGGTTAGAAATATTAGTGGAGAATACTGGAAGGTACCAAACCACAATGTCGAGGAACTAGACTCCTAAATTGGTAAGGCAAATGAATTCTGTAAGTAATAATACTTCTCTCGAAGTTTATTTCTAGTTGGACAATATATTGGGAGGCTATATTATCGAATTTGTAGTGGATTTTACCCAGTGATATAGTGTTCCAGAGAGGGATTTCTTCAAAGGTTCATGTGGAAGGTTCATGAAATCGTTGGGTACATGGATAAAGATGTTGTTGTGTGACAAGTGTGTGATGATAATGGAGTCTTATTTCTAAGGGGCCTCATGCACATAGGGGAATCGAGGGATGAAAATAAGATAGTCTGAAGGTAGGAGAGACTGAAGGAAGAAATGAAGAAGGAAGGCAAGGTTCACAATAGCCCAAATCGTAGAGATACCACACATAAAAGGAGAGGAAGAGGAGTTCTAGTAGAGTCCTATAATAGAAGAGTTGTTAAGTCCTACTCAGACTGGATCCTGTGTTGAATCCATGACCCCATGTGAATCACCACAATCTGAGGTAACAATATAATATTTATCAAAAGCACTTGTAGTTAGCGAGGGAAATATGAATAGTAATAGTCAGAGCAACGGAGGAAGAACAAATATTTAGAGTCAACCAACATCACCAAGGGGAGGTGCTACACAAAACAACATGGAAGGGATAGACAACACCTTGAGACTACCTGAGTTCTAGGGAATTGGGTCGAAGTGTTAGAATGGATCATTTTACCATAGACAATATCACTATTATCACCCAACCATAGGCCGAAGCCACCCTCCGAGCACCTTAACCTTGACAGAGAATCATTCTGGAAGCAAACCCTAGGCTAGATAGCCAAACAAAGGGTAACACACCTTTCTCCAAGGATAGCACACCAAACAAGAGCTGATCAGATAGTCCAAACCATAACCAAGAGATAGTCCAAGCCAAAGTGTAATCTGCTAGCTGCAGCAGCTGCAGTTGTAACAACAACTCTCCTCCAAACTTGCACACAAACTGGCTAACTGCAGTGCGCACAAGTGAGCTCTACAATTATGAGAATGCCTGCCAGAATGAAGACTGACCTCCTGTATTTATACTAATTATGGCTAACTGCCTGGGTCGACTTCTCATTCTGGGTGCCTATTTACTTAGTATATAATATTTCTTCTGGCCGACTTCTTCTCTTGGAGGCTAATAACCTAATACAAATTATCCTCTTGAGATGACTTGTCTTCTAGGGTTATTAGCCAACTCATTAGGGTTTCTTCTTTCTTCCTGAAATATTCTTTTCTCGTCAGGTTTACACGTGGAGGTAAATACCTCCCGTAGCTACCATAATATCAACACTCCCTCCTAGCTAGGGAGGTATTGAAGACAATGGTCTTGAGAAAAAACATACCATTGAATTAGTAACATCATCATATTCGTACAGGCTATCTCAAGATATGAGCACCATCATCATTATCAATGTCATCAACTGCATCATCTCTCGAAACCATACTACATATGAGTAATCAAACATGATGATGGATAAGTCACTCACTCCATATAATGACACAATAACCATTTTTATAATCCGGACATATGTCCTAGAAGAATAAATGTCCTGGACCATTTTCCGTCTGGGAAATCTCTGTCCATTGATCATCCATCTAGCTGATAATCATTTCCAACACTGCTGATAGTCTTCAAGGCAATAAGAACAATATCATTCAATAGAACACAACTTTGTCTATCCATAGTAGTACACAACTACAATCCAGTGGTACACTACCACACCAAGTAGCGCACCGATACTTGATCAACGACATATAATCACAATCAGTGGAACACATCCACCACAGTAGCATACATATACTATCTAGAGACATACAGTCTCCATAACAATTATCTGATATCAACCTGCATAGAAAACATTGTTATGATATAAACTGAATCATCTGGGCCATTCTTCCACTCACATCTTTGAGATCTTGAAGAACATCTGCCCTCAGAAAGTCAAACATCAATGATGAGCTATCTGGACTATTCTTCTCAAGCAAGGAAGAATATCTATCTTGATTTATGAGCCTGGACCATTCCCCACCCTAGGCCATTCCTCCAAAACTAAACAAAGTGTAACCTGGAGAGAATGAGTCCGCCCTAGGGAATATCTGTCCATGATTGCTGAACCTGGACCATTCCCCACCTTGGGCCATTCCTCCGGCACTAAAAAAAGTGCAACCTGGAGAGAATGAATCTGCCATAAGGAATGACTATCTGGACCATTTCCTAAGGAAATGTCTGTCCTGCACCAACCTCCAAAACATACCATTCTTCAAAATCACTCACAACTGTGAGCTTTGAAAGAATGGCTGTCCGACGAGGCGGACCAGTCTTCTTGATTAACGATCAAGAAGAGAGACTGTGTTAGACCATTCCCCATGCTAACCACAATGGGAAATCATTGTCTATGGTACATCAACAATCCATCGAACCATTTTCATTACGAAAATGATTGTTCGATTTGGACCACTTTCCGAACTGGAAAATGACTATCCTTCAGAAATCTCAAACCACTTTCCGAACTGGAAAGAAATTTCTCATCCTGGACCATTTTTCAAATTGAAAAATGACTGCCCATAAATCAATAACACATCAGTGCTCTCTCCCAACCTGGGAGTCATCTCTTCCTTTTTCATTAGGGAGGTCGTCTCCACAAGCTCTAGCTTGGGTACACAATCTCTTTCATCTTGGATAGAGGCTTTACCAAAATGTCTGCTTATCTGCTCATCATATATATATATATATATATATATTGGAGAACCACTTCTCTTTTCTAGACTTCATCATGGAGAATGTAATGCTTAATCTCAAAGTACTTCGGTCTTTCTAGAACACTGGTTTTCTCTGAAGGCTTCATATAACTTTGATCATTACAGTATATCATAGTTGAATTCAACTCCTTTTGTTTCCTGCTAGCTGATAACATCGTGGCAAGGCTCAAACTGGAACATATCCATGTGGAACTTCTTCTGTCATCATGGGATCTTTGTCATGGATTGGCAATCCATCATTCTGATCTTCTGAGTAATCATTCTGATACAATATCTCTGTTATAGAAAGTCTTCACCATGCTTCTGCTGTGCATTGGAGGTTCTCGACCAAGTTGTCTTCTTCCATATGCATACAAGGGTATTTTTCTGGTATACCTCAAAGAATTGAGGTTGCTCTACATACGCTCTTTGTTCAATTATTCTGGAGAACAATCTTTGCATTCATCTGATGCCAATTCCAACCTATGGATATTGCAGACGATATAATGGCTCATGTAGAGATATTTCTGGTTTACTTGAACAAGTAATCATCATAGTCTTCTCCCTCCATCTGGGAGAACCTCTAGTTCTGGATCTCACAATGCTTACATTCATAAGTCTTTCATACACTGTTCTTCATCACAACTTTCAGTACCTCTGCTTGATTTCTTTTAGTGAGTTCATATCAGGCTGGTAATCTTTGTGATTCTCGATACAATGACTGGTTATTCTGGCTTCTCTTTCTTTCTTGGAATCTTCATGTTCTTCCTCATGTTTCTCTTTAGATCTTGGGTTCATGGAGTTTTCTATAGATTCCATACTCTTCCTTTCATTGTAGGACCAGGGATACTTTAAGGCTTCTTTTCGAAGAAGACTTCTTCTAAAGTCAAACTGAACACATACTTCTTTTCATGGCTGCTACCATGAATATATACTTTATTATCTTCAATGGATCATAGGATTAGATCCCTCCTAATCTTTTCTTCATGTATGAATGCATTGTCTTCTTTTGGTAATATATAATCGACTTCCTCCATCTAGGAGAGTCCACGCTTCCGTCTTCATCCTTATTTCCTTCTGCAAAGTGTTACAAATCTTTTTCCAATTTCCTCTTGATTGCTGACTTCTTTCTGTCTTTACTTCTTCTAGGTTTCTTTATGATTTCGGCTTATCTTGTAGCTTGTCTTATAGTCATAGTGATAGAATTCCTTATCTTGTTTTTCTTCCATAAGTATAGTTTCTCTTTGAACATATTATTTTCTAATAAATGGATATGCAAGATATGTACTGAAAACATGGTATGTACAAGAACTATGAAGAGTATTGTTACCTTGTCTTAGAAGAAGAAGTTTGTTTTGTCCTTCTTGGCTTTCTTTGAGGGTTACCTTTCTTCGGCAACTGATGCTTCGTGTGTTTCCTTCATTTTCTTTAACTCGGGACAATGATTCTTGTAGTGACCATACCTTTGACAATTGAAGCATTGTATCCTTGACATATCTTTCTCTTGATTTATTTTCTTCCTGGAGCCAAAATTATTTTTGTTCCTGAAATCCTTGAACCTTGCTGTGAAGGCTTGATCATCGTACTTCTTTTGGGGTTTCTCTTTTCCACTGATCCTTGATTCTTCTTGAGCACAACATGTTCAAAGTTCTTCAAATGTAGGATACTCCTTCCTTGCGTTCATGCTTGCGGAAAATGCATCCCACGTCTTGGGAAGACCATTGAGTACTATGTTTACCAATTCCTTCTCT
>SNQJ01S0046553.1:33797-69384 GCA_010110895.2 Picea sitchensis
TCCAATGTTTCTGACTGAGAAGAGGTTTGTTAGGGCATCGTACATCTTCTTCGATGAGTCAATATGGGAGATGTAGGGTATCAAGTGGTCTTTTATAGAGTCTACTATGACACTCATGGAATTGATTTCACCGTCTTTGAACTTCTCCATAACTGCAACGTTCTGCGGTTCCTTCTATTTTCCTTCTTCAAACTTTGGTTCCACGATCTTTCCTTTCACAATATCCAACACTTTATTCTTGTCAAGGATGAGGTCAATCCTTGTCTTCCACGCTCTGAGGTTAGAAGCTCCATCTAAATTGTTTTCTGACTTAATAGAGTAAGTCATGGCTTCTTTGACTTGGTCAACCCTAGATTTGACCAAAAACTCAAACTTGACTTCTTGGCCTGATGAGAGTACCAGGAGATGCGCTAGGCTAGGGCACACTGGTATATCTGGAAATTAGGTCAATCCCTTCACTTAAGGTGCCTCAACAAGAGTGTTAGGGTGTCTGCAACTGCACCTGCTAGTAACCCTAAGGACAATGCTTTGGTGACTGCTTCTGCTAGAAACCCTAGCGTTAGTTCTTCAATGAGATTGATATCCTTATGGATATGCTCCCTTCCAGTGGTTAGACTGAATGAAGGAGGTGTGGGCCTATAACTTGTTAGAATGTGCTCATTTTACCATAGACAATATCACTATTGTCACCCAACCATAGGACAAAGCCACCCTCCGAGCACCTTAACCTTGACAGAGAATCTTTCTGGAAGCAAACCCTAGGCTAGATAGCCAAACAAAGGGTAGAACACCGTTCTCCAAGGATAGCGCACCAAACAAGAGCTGATCAGATAGTCCAAACCATAACCAAGAGATAGTCCAAGCCAAAGCGTAATCTACTAGCTGCAGTAGCTGCAATGGTAGCAGCTCTAACGACATCTCTCCTCCAAACTTGCGCACAAACCGACTAACTACAGTACTCACAAGTGAGCTCTGCAGTTATGAGAATTCCTGCTAGAATGAAGACTGGCCTCCTGTATTTATACTAATTCTGGCTAACTGCCTGGGCCGACTTCTCATTCTGGGTGCCTATTTACTTACTATATAATATTTCTTCTGGCCAACTTCTTCTCTTGGAGGCTAATAACCTAATACAAATTATCCTCTTGAGCTGAATTGTCTTCTAGGGTTATTAGCCAACTCATTAGGGTTTCTTCTTGCTTCTCGGAATATTCTTTTCTCTTTAGGTTTACATGTGGAGGTCAATACCTCCCGGAACTACCATAATATCAACACGAAGGACCCTGAACAACATCTATTCGTCTGTGAGACAGTTTGGGCCACAAAGAATGTCTAGGATGAGGTTGTAAAGATTTCACAGTTGGAAATGACCTTTAGAGGTCATGCCCTAGTATGTTACATGAAACTGTAGAGTACCACACCTAGAGGACAAGTGAGGACTAACAAAAATTAGACATGCACTGTTGAAAGAGTTCAATAAACCAAAGTTGGAGTCATAGTAAATTACCGAGTTGAAGGAGATCAAACATGTACAAACTGAGTTAGTATGGGATTTTGATCAAAGATTTAAGGATGTGATGGGAAGGATAACATTTCAAATCCCCAATTAGAAACATATGGAATGGTTTATTGTAGGACTCTTACCACACATCCGTGGTCCACTGATACACCATAAAGTTTCATCGCATCTTGAAGCTTTGGAGATTGCAATGAAAATTGAAGCATCCCCTATAGGAGACAGTGGAGGGATGGTGCAAGTACATATGCAATTATCTTCCTTGACAATTTAATTGTAAGAACTCACAAAAGGGAAGGATAAATGAGAATAAGTTTGGTGTACCAAGTGTAGAATCGAAGGCCACCATAGGACGAATGCCCAACATTTGTGTAGTATTTGGCGACGATAGCACCGAATCCATTACCAAGAGGGGGATATTGTGAAATATGTAAGAAGTGGGGACACCATTCGACTGAGTGTCCATTACTGTAGAAATATCATAGTACCCCAAGGAAATTATTTTGCAACTTCTGCAAGTCAGTTGGACATGAAGAGAAGGATTTCCTCACATTCAATTTAATGAGGGAGCACACTTCATATATGTATAGGATTCAAGAGGAGAATGATGTGATAGAAGGAGGTGTTCCACAATATAATAATCAGAGAGGGTTTAATACATGAAAACAATTATTTTTTGGCAGAGGTCGAGGCAAAGCAAATTTTGGTAGAGGAGGCAGAGGACCGATAATATGCTACAACTGTAATCAACCAGGACACTTAGCTCGTGACTACTCGAACCCATATACAACTTGCACGTACTGTAGATAATTGGACCATGGGGCAGAATATTGTCATCAAATACTTGAAAAATGGTAGGCAAGAGGGAATCCAAACTAGAACCCAAATCATAATGTACATAAAATATCAGCCAAAAAACACAATTCAGGACCTAGAGTAGTAGTTGTTACGTTTGGAGGATCTAGAATAGGGGCTGATGCTATGACTGGAGGGAAGTAGGCTGAGAAAAGGGTGAGGAAATCCGTAGGACCTATGCCAACATCCAACCCTCAGAAATAAAATGAGACGTATCAGAGGGAAATAAAAGGGATACTAGGACCAGATTGGGTAGCATCAACATCATCTAGGCCTCATGTATGTGACCACACTATGCTAGAGAAGCCACTTGGGAGGCTAAGCACTCTAAGAGAAATTCCGATAATTTTCGTAGAGTTAATGAAATATGAAACTATGATGAAAGCATTATATGAAATGATTTATCATTGCACACAAGGAAGGGAAAATCCTATCTCACAAAGGGTAGTGAATCAGGTATTGCGCAGAAAAAGGACCAATGGAGAATTCAGATTAAGTGCGCAGATTGGGGAATATGAAGTGGATAATGTTATCTTGGACTTGGGGTCTAATGTGAATGTGTTACCAAAGAATACTTGGGAGATGATGGGGAAACCCAAGTTAATCTCGTCTCATGTTCAACTAAGGTTAGTGAACCAACACAAGATAGTCCCAATTGGCTGATCGATAGGGGTACCTGTGAATATAGATGGAGTGCGCGGTGTAGTAGACTTTGAAGTAATTAAGATTGTGGATGATAGTCAAACATATCCAACACTGGTGGGACTTGAATGAGAATTTGATAATTAGGCGATCATTTATATAAAGAGGAGGGAAATGATATTTTAGGTAGGAGACTTAAAGGTCACTGCACCATTGGACCCGACATAAGGAAAAATGTACATATAGCCAGCTAGAGGAAATGAAATTGATAACTTGTATAACATGACTGTGTAAATGGATGCTTATGTAAACCCCACTGTAGATGGATCACTAAGTTGGAGAAGCATTAGTTCATGCGCATAGGATTCAGAGGAAGATCTCAAACATTGGTAGCAGAGGATGCACGAAGATTCAACTAGATGATGTGCGCACATAAATCGATCATTGCGCTGGATTGGAACAGAGTTATGTGATCCACCTAGGTATGATGGATTACCTAAAATATTCTTGGTTATAAAGGAATTTGAGTTTCAGGTACCCAAACAACAAAGGCTTTTGGCACTAGATGTTGTCCTGAAAGCTACTCCAAACGGGTGGTGGGATGCACATAAAGAAGGGATGGAAGACTGGTTTCAGTTTCAGAGACTAATGCAAGTAAGATTTGGTACTGAGTTAGAGAATAATGCACAAAATTATACATTTATAATTAAACAAACAAATCATGTGTAGTAGTGAAAAAACGAATGGAGTTCGACACCAAAGGAGGAATGGATACACATATTTATACATACACTAGATACAATTCCTAAGAACTGGTATTTGGAACTGTAAATATGAAGATAGACAACAAGCTGGGACAAGCTGGTTCAAAGTTTCAAGGTAACATTTACTTTTGAACATGAGTCTCCACTAGTATATGCAATGTTACAGGCCATTCAAACCAATATATTCTTAGAAGAAGGGTTGATGGAGGTGGTACTTGTGTGCAATGTGCACAGAGCTTCGATGAATGTTCACGAATTCTTGGAGTGTTACAATGTTGCTAAAGAAGAATAGGATGAGGAAGTTCCAAGAAATGTGCAAGTACCTGAAACCAAGGGAGAACGTGTGTGTGGAAGGGCTAGATATTGAATTTTTTGTGTATACACAATTAATAAATACATGGAAAGTAAATATTGGGATGAAAGAAAATCCAAAGTTTGCGTAGATAGGGGATTCATGGAGTGATGAAACAATGGAAAATATTGAAAATTTATTGCGTGAGTATCATGATCTATTCCCAACTACATTCTTAGAAATGAAGGGGATAGTTGGAGAATTCGGCGAGATGAAGATCCCTTTGAAACCAAGTGCTAAACCAGTGCGACAAATACCCTATAGGTTAAGTCCGAAGTACAAAGAGAAGGTGAAAGCATAAATAGAAAATATGTTGGATGCATGGATCATTGAACCAATGGAGGAATCCGAGTGGATAAATCAAATGGTAGTGAAATACAAGAAAAAAGGGAGGAATCAGGATTTGAGTTGATCCGAGGAAGATGAATGATGCATGTTTACATGATCCATTTACCACACCATTCACAGATGAGGTACTGGAGAATGTAGGAGGGCATGAGACTTACTCTTTCACAGATGGATTCTCAAGGTACCATCAGATAAACATTGTACATGAAGACAGGTACAATACTACTTTTGTGACAAAGTAGGGAAGTTATCAGTATACAATAATGCCATTTGGACTGAAGAATGCACCTATTATTTTTTCAAGAGTTTTGGTTGCAAATTTTAAGGAATTTATTCATAAGTTCCTTGAAGTATATTTAGACAATTGAACTATGTTTAGTCTACTGAAGGATCACATAGAAGTACTCAAGTTAATGTTGGGCAGGTGTACACAATGTCAGATTTCATTGAATTTGAAGAAGTGTATTTTGTGTGCGTCGTTTGGAATTTTATTGGGCCATGTGGTCTGCAAGCAGGGATTATTAGTGGATCCGACCAAGATCACAATAATTTTGGATTTACAACCACCTAAATCAGTCAAACATCTGAGGGAAAATCTGGGTCACACAGGATATTACATGAAGTTTATTAAAGGTTATGCACATATCAAAACACCTATGGATAAGTTGCTGGAGAAGGAAAAGTTCCAATGGAATGAGGATTGTCAGAAAGGTTTGGACACCTTAAAATAGAAACTAGTGACCGTGCCAATTTTGATCTTTCTAGATTGGAACAAAGAGTTCCATGGTCATGTAGATGTGTCGTCCATATCTTTGGGTGCAATACTATTTGAAATAGGTGAAGGAGACATAGATCACCCACTTGATTTGCAAGTAGGACGCTGTCTATAGTAGAGAACAATTACACCATTACATAATGAGATGCATTGGAAATGGTATATGCACTGCAAAAGTTTAGACATTATTTATTGGGTTCTCACTTTAATATGTACACAGACCATTTTGCACTAAAATACTTAGTGAACAAGCCAGTGATGGGGGGAGAATATGCAGATGGTTACTGTTGTTTCAAGAATACAATTTTGAGGATTTTGTGAAACCAAGGAAGTTGAATGCAGGACCTAATCACTTATCACACATATTATCAGGGGAAGATCCAAGGAATTTAGATGACAACTTACCAGATGCAAAATTATTGGCCGTAAAAATGGTGGATGACTACTTCACATACATTTTGCAGTTTCTAAGTAAAAGAATGGCCACGTTAGACATGACAGTTATGCAGAACAAACAATTAGTGGTCAAAGCAAAAAATTATCAACTGATTGCAGGGAACTTATACAAGTTAGGTGCAAATGGAATATTGAGATGATGTGCACTGGAACATGAAAGGCATATGATACTCATAGAAGCACACAACAATATTGCAGGAGGACAATGCACAGGTAAATAGACCGTGCATAAGATCTTATGCACAGGGCTTTGGTGGTCCACACTTCATAAGGATGCTAAAGAATATTGTCAGGAATGTGATGCATGTCAAAGGGTGGGAAATCCATCCAGGAGGGATGAGATTCCTTTGTACCCACAGGTTACGTTGCAAGCATTTGATAAATGGGCCATATACTTTGTGGGGCAAATCAACCCATCAACAAGAAGATCAAGAGTGGCGTATATAATAACTGTGATGAAGTATATGATCATATGGGCATAAGAAACACCAGTCATAGACTGCACCACAGAGACTGCTGCATAGTTTCTATTTGAGAATGTAGTCACACGATTCATATGTCTGTGCATATTACACAAGGATTAGGGAACAAACTTCTTGAATAAAACAATTGCAACACTGACTGAGGAATTTCAAATCCATCACCAAAAGAGTATGTCGTATCATCCTTAGGCTAATGGGACAATATAATATTTTAACAAAATTTTGGAGAATGCTTTGACAAAGATCTACAACATAGAGAGAGATGATTGGGACTTATTAGTTCTTGCAATTTTATGGGCCTACAAGACTACAAGAAAACATTTGAAAAGGTAGACACCTTTTAGGTTGGTCTATGGCCAAGAAGAAATGATGTTGATGGAGTTTATTCTACCTAGCCCGCGCGTTGTAGAGATTATTGATCTGTCAGACTTTGGCAATGTAGAAGAGATAATTTCACAATTAGTACAACTTGAGGAAGATCGGTTCATCACAAGATTCCATCATCAGGTTTAGAAGGCTAGAGAGAAGGCATGGCATGATAGACACATTAAACATAAAAAGTTTGAAGTAGGAGACTTAGTATTACTCTACGACAGTTAGTTTATGCAACATGTAGGAAAGTTTCAAATGCATTGGTTAGGACCCTATGCAATTGAGCATGTGACATAAGCAGGTGTTGCACAGTTGGAAACATTGTGTGGAGAAAACTTGGGAGAATGGTGAATGGGAGTTGGATGAAACTCTATAGAGATGATCGAACATCTACACATTAATCTGAACTATGAAAGAACACATGTATCATAGTAGTTGTAATATACTAGGAAGTAAAATACATAAAAACAAACAAACAAAGTAGAAAAAAGGAAGAAAACAAATAAGAATTCGAAAAACAAGAAGAAAGACAAAGGTAAACATGAAGAAGTATCACATAGAAAAAGGGTGTATTTCACAGATAACAGAAACAATGCAAGGTCAGTTAAGTGCACACAAAAGTAAAGCGAGGGACAAGACCATTAAGGGAACTAAAGTATTGTTGGTCTCAAATGATCTCTTCTTCTCTCTGAGTTATTGACCCAGGGTTCATGTCATTTGGGTTTCCAACAAATCCTCTAAAACTATCGGCCCTTCTGGTAACCCAGAAGGAAACACAATACACAGAATGCACTGCGCAGTCTCACCCGAGATAGCTTTAAATGGGTGGTTGTAAGACTCAGGTGTTTACAGCCTAGTATTGAGTATGATATAGGGGTTTATTAATGAGATCCATGCACTATGAACTATGAGGGTAATATACCTATTCCTCGCGGGTACACATTCCCATTACACAGTTTACTTCCCAAGCAACATATTCATGTTCCATAACAATATATGAACTCATTTATTAAGCATAACAATAACCTGCTGAAAGAAAGTAAAGAGATGCATACATTCATCACATTACACAATTATTACCGTGTTTCACCCCCTCCTGGGATACGTCCACAAATATTTAGCTCTTGTCTCTTTTATTATGGCAGTTCGACATTTCTAGCGCCGCACGCTTACAATTCCCCTCTTATGGGTAAGATTTGTATGAGGTGAACTAGATTGCACCAGGCTCTATAGCCTGCGAACTAATCCTCAGATCTACCTTCTCTCCTCCTTTCTAGCTCAACAACTTACAAAAATGGTACATAAAAGTCAATATCACATACCGCATCTGTTCATGCATAACTACAGTAAAAGATGGGATAACAATACTGACACCCCAAGCTAATACACAACTTTTCAACACAAAACAGTCGAACCTTTACATAATACCTACGCATCTATATTTATACATTTCAGGCTCTTCAGCCATTTACCAAGCATTACAAAAACCCTAACCCTACCAACATTAGGTCTTCCTCCCATGCACATGTGTTGTTCTTCCTCCAGCTGTCACTTTCCTTGTGCACGCTTTCTTGCATGCACGCATGCTGTTCTTTCTTCAGTTGTTACTTCCATTTCTGCACGCTTTATTTCCCATGATCGTCCTTCTTTCCACTTCAGCCTGGTGCCAACAGGACCCCAACACTAACATGTGACTCGTCTTGAGTCATCTAATATTTATGAGCTGCCTTGATCTCCTCGGTGATCATCTGGAACTTTTCCTTTAGCTTTGCTAATTTTGTCAGTGCCTGCGCGGTCTTCTCCTTAATGGTATCCACTACCTGAACTGCCACTTCGTCGCTCAATAATCCTACACATTCTTCTTGTGTCTGTGCTATATGTGTTCTAGCTCCTTCTGCCTGTGCGATTACTTATGCTACCCGTTCCTGCAGTGGTTCTATTTGAGCCTAACGCTCCTGTTTGTGCGTTTGTGTTGTGATAAGTTATGCCTACATCTTCTTAATCTCTTGCGTCCCCTTGACATGTTCTGGGATTGGTATGGTATTTTTCCTCTGTTTGAGTTCTTGGATCACTGCATTGATCCTTTCCTCTTCCTTGTCCCAACGTTGGACCTGCGGATCCTCCTCCAACCTTGTCCAAAGTTGCGCTACTTTATCGAAAAATTCCGCTGTTGTGCTAACCTACTGCTCTATCTTTTGCAGTTGCATCATTGCTTCCTACTGCCTTTGCTCCTTTACTTCTAGTGGAGTTGTTGGTGTGAGCTATTCTCGGAGACCCTCGATCTCCTTCTGATATCGATCAATTGCCTGCACAATCTGGTCGATCTTTTCTGCGACTGGGAGTTTGTTTCCTTACGCAGTGCTTGGAAGTTTTCCAAAAATTTCTCCCACTCTTTGTTCTAGTTCATTCCTGCGTTCTTTCTTCCCTTGAGTTTCATATTTTGCCTGCTCACAATCTTTTTCCAGCGCTTCCCGCTTCTTTGTTGCTTGTTGTATCTCGACTAAGTTTTTATGTGCCCTAGACTACATTTCGTGGTCGATGCTAACCTGCAATTTGTATAGTGCCCTTGATGGCATCCTCGTCAAGACCAATTGGATGTGGTGAAAATCCTTGAGTGGTGTCTGTCCCACTATTTCGTCCATTCTCATCATGCTAGGTTTTATGTAGACTGTTGCATGTGCATGTGGCATTGGAAGGACTGGGTCTCGTTCTTCTACCTCCATTCTTTCGTTGGTCTATGTTGTCGATGAATCTATGCCTCTGCTTCTACTTTCTCTCTAGGCCTCCCTGAGTGTTCTAAGGAGCTGTCCCATTTCTGCCTGCTCCTTTTGCAGTTTATCCCTGTGATGTGCTGCGTGATCAAAGTCTTTTGCTAGATAGTCCTGGACCATTTTGGCGATCATTTCTCCATCGTCCTCCATGATCGTATAGTTCGGTGATGCTAGTTGCGCATTTGATTTCTTGCGCACGCCTGCTGTCTGCACAACTGGTCTTTTCGTTCCCCCTGGTTCCCGTGTGTTGGGATTTGGGGCAGTCTCCTGCGCTCCCTTAGCTTGTTTCGACTATCCGTTGGTCACTTTCTTCCCCGTCTGGGTTCCTATCGGCTTCGAACCTTCGTCTGTTTGAGTCAGCTTGTTTTGGCCCATCCTTGGTTTCTTGTGCATAGGGATTTGCAAGGGCTGTGTTTTTGCCTGCGTTGCCTCTCCTTCTGCTGTTCTTTCCGGTACTTCTTGGGGAATGTATGGGATTATCCATTCATCAGGACATTCACTGATGACCATGTCGATTTCACCCTCTATGATGCAGTAGCGCATCAATAGCCACTGTTTATCTGGATCCTGCCTTGTTTGTATCCACATGGCTTGATGTGTAGCCCATAAGTTAGCGATATCCCCATATCACGCAACAACAATTGGTGTTATTCTCCATGATCAACTGATAGATTCTTGTATGTCCCATAGGTATGATTCAAATACGATTCCATTCTCCCTCTTATGCTTGGCCTGTGGCCCAAATTTCACTAATAGATATCTTTCTCCTGTTGGCTGCGGTCTAGTACAAAAAATTACATACTCTGGTTCCCGCCATCCGATGAAGGCTATGAGGGTGAACAACCATGAGTAATGGAATTCTGTACCGAAGTCCTGCGCACCTTTGCATTCCACTTGAAACAAGTTTAATAGATAAAGTGCCCATCTCACGGAGGTGCCTTCTGTGCACTGAGCTACAACTGCGATGACTCCTGCTGGTACTTCGTCTTTGTGACATTTTCTTAATAATTTGCAGGCTAGGACCTTCACGCCCAATTGTGTCACTACATTATTGATCCGTTTGATTATAATGCCTCTTGTTCCCCTGGATGTACCATATTTCTTCTTCATTTCCTCTGCTAATGCTTTCTCCTTGGATTTATCATCTATAATCAACGAATGATCCATGCCCCGGATGGGTAGTCCTGTTATTTACATGATGAGCTCAACAGTTATGGGGACGGGTTTGTCCAACCATATATCCCCTCCATGTGTGACTACTAGCAGCAGCTTGATGCATGCTGTCGCGTAATGGCCTCTACCAAAATGTGGAAGTTTAAGAAAACCTAAAATTCTTGTTCTGTCCAGTCCAGCTGCCCACTGATGTGGATGGCTGATCACTTCTCCAAGTTGGTTTACCACTATGTTCTGCATAAAAACCCTCAACGCAAGTTTCAGGTACTTGGCTTCGTCTAACACATCATGGTCAGAATAATTGAGCTTCCCGACGTGACCCAGTAGCTGCGGATCTACCTGTACTCCATATGGTATGCGTGGTAGCACAATTTCTACTATCGGTTTCTTGTGAGGTGAGCTCGGTATCTGAACTTTGTCTTCCTGCTGTAGTGGTTGGTTCGAAGTTCCTACAACTGCCAGTTGCTCCCATATAAGCCACTATGGCCAAGCCAAGGTAGCTCCAGCGGTCTCCTCTGTTGGTTGACATAGGCTGGGTATCTGTGACTCGTCTGGTTGCACTGCTACTCCCAGATTCTATGCCGTTTCGTTAACTTCCACAACTGCTTCAGTGATTTCTGGTTGCACTTCCCATTGGGTTTTTGCTTCCTCATTCTGAGGCTTCTGCGCTGCTGCTGGCATATCCTCTTTCATGGCCTCTGCTTGTGGCTACTGAATCTCTTCTAGTATCAGTGTATAGTTCACCGATATCATATCTAGGGATGGGATCTCATCGATATTGACGATCTCTGGCTGTTGCTGCTTGCTTTCTTCCAACGGTCCCTATAACCTAGTTTGAACCCTGGTCGGTTTGGCTATCTGGCTTGGTTCTGTGGGCTTCGGTGGTGCCATAATGGTGACTGTCGAACGTTTGCTGAGTTTGAATGACTTTGGTGAGCTCTATGGTCTCTCTCTGTTTGTTCTGGCTATTGTGGCTCTTTCTCTATTCTCCTTTCGCGAATAGACTAGTT
This sequence comes from Picea sitchensis, assembly GCA_010110895.2. Lineage (NCBI taxonomy): Eukaryota > Viridiplantae > Streptophyta > Pinopsida > Pinales > Pinaceae > Picea > Picea sitchensis. The sequence continues at coordinate 45,314 of SNQJ01S0046553.1, forward strand.
TCTTCCATGCTCGCGTGTTGTATGGGCTTGTCATGAAGCTTGTCTAGGACGCTTCCTCCATGATGGGATTAATGCACCATAATTATGGGTTTAATGCATCTGCGACAGTTTTGTACTTGCCATTATGCTTACTTTTTGTTTCCAGTTGGCGTGTTTAATGTGAGGTTCCATCAGTCCTTGCCGTGATTTAATTTCGCTTAGTGTTATCCTGTCATACTTCTTTTTCCGGCTTTCCATTTCCCACTTGTTTTTCTTTGGTATGTAACCGTTGTCTTTGCCTTTGATGAATTCGTGTTTCAAATGTTATGCAGCCTTTCTATCTCTGGCGTGCTTCGGGCTTTTGATTTTTGTTTCCTCTTTTTGTTCTCTATTTTTTTTTTTACTACGTAGTGGTATATTCTTGCAGCGCGGTACCTTTGCTCAAGTACTGGATGATCTCTGTGAAGTAGTCGTCAACAATCTATACTGAGAATAAATGTGCATCTAGAAAGTTGTCTTCTAATTTCGTGGGTTCTTCTCCATTTGTGACCCATGATAGGTGGTCAGGTCCTGCATTCAGTTTTCCTGGTTTGACTATTACTTCAAAGTCAAATTCTTGAAATAAAAATAACCATCGACAGATTCTCCCCCCCCAATACTGGCTTGTTGACTAGGTATTTCAGGGATGAGTGATCTGTAAACATCTTAAACTGTTTTCCCAATAGGTAATGTCTGAACTTCTGTAGTGCGTAAACCATAGCTAGGCCTTCTCTTTCCATCGTGTTATAATTCTGTTATGAGTTTGATAGTTTTCTTCTTGCGAACGTTATTGGGTGATCCAAGTCTCCTACTCTTGGTCGTGCTAATATAGCTCCAAGTGCTATCACTGATGCATCTACATGCACATGGAATGTCTTTTCCTAGTCTGGAAATACTAATATTGGTGCAGTAACCATCTTTTCCTTCAAAGTGTCCAAACCATGTTGACATGCATCATTCCATTGATATTTTGTATCTTTCCTTATTAGTTTTTCCATTGGTGCTGTGATCTACATATATCCTTTGATGAATTTCCTGTAGTATCCGATGTGTCCTAACGGTTCTCTTAATTGGCAGACTGTTTTTGGTGCTGGTAAGTTCACAATGACTGCGATCTTTTCTGGATCCACTAGTAAGCCTTGTTTGCATACTATGTGGCCCAATAGTATCCCAAACTGTGTCCCAAATATGCATTTCTTGATATTCAGTGATATCTGGCACTGTCTGCATCATTCCAACATTAGTTTTAACACTTCCACATGGTGTTTCAACAGACTGTAAACTGTCCAATCATCCAGGTATACTTCGAGAAACTGATGGCGCTGCGATAACCACTCTGGAGAATATGGCAGGTGCATTCTTTAGTCCAAACGACATGACCGTGTACTGATAAGATCCCCATTTCATCGCGAACGTGGTCTTGTGTCTATCCTCCTGTGCTATCTTAATCTGATGGTAGCCTGAGAATCCATCAGTGAATGAGTAAGCTTTGTGTCCCCCCACATTCTCTAATACTTCATCTGTAAATGGTGTAGGGAATGGGTCATGTAGGCATGCATCATTCAACTTCCTCAAGTCGATGCATATCCTGATCCCTCTGCCTTGTTTCTTTTCCTATACTACCATCGAGCTTATCCATTTTGATTCCTCGACTGGTTTGATTATGCTGGCTTCGAGCATCCATTCGATATCCTCTTTAACTTTCTGTTTATATATGGGGTTCAACCTATATGGTCGCTGTCTAATCGGTCTCGCTTCAGGTCTGAGTGGTATCTTCATCTCTCCCAGTTCTCCTGCTATACCCTTCATCTCTGTAAATGTAGTAGGAAACAAGTCGTTGTATTCGCGCAACAACTCTGTGATACTTTCTACTGTTGGCTCATCCCAATAGTCTCCAATGCTGGCCATTTTGGGATGTTCAGTTGTTCCAATGTTAACTTTCTTTACCTTGATTGGTGGGAAAATCACTTCGGATTCTATGGGTGGTCCCTCCACATCTCTTTCTCCTTCTACTTCTTCAATATGAATATCACGTGGGTTATCTTCGTCTGGTGCTTCCTCCTGTACATGGTAACATGACAGTAGTTCCTTGACTGTCTGCTTATTCTACTGTTGTTATTTTGTGATGGTTTCTATTTCTGGTTCTTTGATGAATATTACTCCTATTATCCGTTTAAGGGATGCATCTATGTTGGGGTTCTCATGCTCGAATGAGAAAGTGACTGCGAAATTCTGCTACAATATTCTCCATGTTGTAGTTCCTTTGCGCAATTCCTAGTCTATGTACCAGTTCGTTGGTATGCCCACTAAAGTATGTATGAAGTGATGAGGCCATTCCTCAGGTGGTGTCATTTTCCATAGCGTTCTACATGCCTCCAAGTGCTCCGATGGTGCTCTGTATCCATCATAGTTCTGTTGTTTGTTGTTTTTCTGTTCTGCACCGAACCTTATGTGCAATAACCACTTACATTGATACTAGTCTGTGATAGTCTCCTTGTGTGCACCCCACCATCTTGTGGGTGTGTCTTTGAGTGATAAATCCAGTGCTCATAGCCTTTGGTTCTCTAATACTTCATCTTCATATTATGTCAATAATGTTTCCAAATCATTTAGTCTGTGGAAACTGGGTGGTTCTCTGATTTCTATGTCTATCCACCGTACTGCGCGGTCTATTATTAAACATCTTCTCGTGGATACTTCGTGTAATCTCTGCTGCCAGTTTTCTAACCCGGTGTCTGAGTCTATTGCGCATGAAGTAATGCTCCGCCAATTGAGTACCCCGTCTACAGTTGGGTTTACGTAATCCTCATCGCGCATAGTTGTTCTGTACAATTGACCGATCTCTTCTAAGTCTAGGAAAGTGGGTTCTACAAATATCTCCCCTTCTGATGGGTCGAGTGGTGCTATGACCCTGTAATCTCTAGATTCAAATGTCATTTTTCTTGCTTTTAAGTTAAGTATGGCATGATTGTCAAACGCCCAATCCAAACTGAGTAGTGTCAGGTACGGTGTTGTGCCGTCTACTATTTCGATGACTTCAAAGTCTGCTTTAGTGCGCACCCCATCAAGATCCACTGTTACTTACCTATTGGTAGGACTCTATGATGGTTGGATAGTTTTAATTGGACATTTGAGTATCCCAATGTTGGCTCTCCCATGCATTGCCAGGTCTTCTTTGGTAACACATTCACTTCAGATCCTAGGTCTAGTATAATGTCTCCCATATTGAAATACCCAATGTTAGCATTTAGTCTAAATTCCCTACTTGTTCTTCTTCGAGTGTGTAGGTGATTGGTGGTTTTTGGTGGGAGATTTTCTTCCGTCTCACTGCTACATTTATCTAGTATGTTTTGCAATATTTTTGTAGATGAAGGGTCAATTAATAATTTTACGCATGATTGCAAAAAGTCTTTGATAGTACTTACTTGTCCCTTGGGTTGCATTCCATTGGTATGATCCAACGATGGTGGCATTTCTTATTCTAGGGCTTTCTTGACTGGTTGCGCAGTTGAAGTCGACGCTATGTCCACCTTCTGAAATTCTTGTCCGACTTCCTTAAAAGTTTCCTTTTATTTGGGTGCGTCAAAATGCTTCCTTGGTTCAATGTTCTTCTTTGTCCATTGGTTCTGTGTTGGTTCCTTTCGAACTGTGTCATTTCCTATTTTTGTTCCTCCATGAGTGACTGTGTTGATGTTTCGCCCGTCGTCCCTTTCTTTGGCTGAAATCCATTGAACATTCTGATTGTTCTGGTTCCTCTTTTCCTAGATATTTACTAATGATGTCGGACATTCCTCTGTATCGTGATCCGATGCGCGACAATACATACAAGTCGCTGGCGACAATGGACATTCTCGTGCATAATTTCCTGGTTGTTGAGAATTTTTACATGTGACTGGTCCTATGCCACATCTGAAACCTCCTCTGGCTTTTCCTCCTCCTCTGTAGACTGCACGATCACTTCTCGACAGGTTATACTGTGGTGTTTGATTATACTGGGTGATATTGTACTGGGGCTGTGCTGGGTTGTACTGCGGTTGCATGTTATTGTAGGGTTGCTGCGCATTATTATACTGCTGCTACGCAATTTTATATGGGGCTGGGGCTTGGTTGAACTGGGGCCCTACTTCCCGAGTCATCATTTTGGCCTGTATTCTATATGCATTTGATGTTCTTTCCTGCATCAACTCCATAGTTCTACAATATTTATCATCATGGCCCACTGACTTACAAAAGGTGCAATATGAATTCTTTGGAACTATCTCGTATTTCTGCATCATCGTGCAATGGTAAGGGTCATGACCCGGTTTCTTGCATATTTTGCACCATAATCCTCCCTATGGTAGTGGGTTTGGCATACCTATTTCCATATACTATGTGAATGTTGGGCATTCGTTCTTGTGGTGTCCTTATGTTCTGCATGTGGTGCACCAAACGACTTCTCATTTTTCCTTGTTCTTATTTTGGTTCAACTGAAATGTTAGATTCTTCAAATCCTCCTTCAATTCCTCAATAGTTGGGTTCGTCTGCTAGTACTGGTTCTCTTCCAGTTGCAAGGTTTCCTGTACATCCTTTGCCTGCATCTGAAAATTCTGCTGTCATAAGGGATATTTTAGATGTGGGAGTAGTGAGTTGACAAACAAGTGTCAGTGCTACATCTCGGTCATAAGGTATTTTAGTTTTCCCTTCAGTCACTTGAATCTATGATCAATATCTCATACAGACTCTCCTGGTTTCTGTCTTATCTCAATCATCTCATTCATGTACTGATCCTCTGAGCTCGGCTTCTGGAACTCATTAATCAATAGCTTCTTAATGTCTTCTAGTGTCCTCGTTGTCCTAGGGGCACTGTTTGTGTCTAGACTGATGTACCAGTCTAGTGCGCCGTCTCTTAGCATGATCGCTAACTGCACGAGTTTGGTTTCTTCATCAGTGATCTGTTTTTCTTCCCATATCTTTGCGCAAATTAACAAGTGCTTCTTAGGATCTTCTGCTGCTTCTCCTCGAAATTCTGGTAATCTGATAGTGTGATCGTGTCTTGCCATTCTAAATACTGAACTTCTACCTCCGCCGCGCGGTGTAGATACTTGACTAATACTGCCTGAACTAGCTCCTCTAGTTGTTTCTCCTACGGTAGATGTACTTCTTTCTGTCGGACTTCCTCTGAACTTCAGTTGTCTAAACAGTGGTGTTCTCTTTGATGTATTAGTCTCACATGGGTTTATGGGTTCCACACTAACATTAATATGGATAGGATGGATGCCTTCTCCTCCCGTTCTTGGGCCTCTTGTTTTCCTCTCATAAGTTGCACGCAGGATTTCCTCAATCTACTCCACAACCCAAATATCCTCTACCTCTTCCTCATCGTTTTCCAAGCGCTCCCTCGCGGATACGACTGTCTTCTTGGTATTCACCTTGTATTGGTAGGGTACTCCACTACATGTCGTTCCTGATGATGCCAGGATCCACTGAAGCTGGTCGTCATCCATCAAGATCAGGTCCAGGAGTTCCTCCTTCTTGCCTTTATCCTATCCTTCTTCCATTTATCCTCTCTCTGTCAGTGCTTCCCCCCTTCCCCCATGCACGCAGGGAAGTCTAGCTGTCTGATTCCATTGTCATTACATCTTTGTTATATAGCAATATTTTAATAGAAGTATACAGTGATCGAATGTACCTTCCTCGAGGTCTGCGTATAAATTCTTTCTCTACTGCGCTGTATGACTTCGCTGTGTCGACTGCAAACTCTGTGATGAAGCTTGCCACAATACTGTCAAGCCAAAAGTCAACTGCGCGGGTGAATTTGTTGTTCACCTACTGTAACTGATCAACCTGTACTGGGGTCCAATATAGCTGTCGGAGCTAGTTCGTCACATGGTTATATTTCAACCTTAGTATCCACTCCTGCAGTAGGTGGGGAAAATCATAGAAAATGACTTCATGTAAATCTGTAAAGACATATTTATCCAAATATTTGCGAGGTGTGATGCTAGGGATTCTATTGTCTTTATGGGAAAACTCTATCTCTTTGGTTCTCAACCAACCTTCGATTTATGCTTTCGTGGGGTTCCAATGTCCCAACATTCCCTTCTAATGGCTCATTGTTCTTTTGTTTCACTCATTCCTTTCTCATTCACTTACATCTTGCTTACTCAGTCCTCTCTTGTTCCTCTTAACACAACAATAAAACCATTTGTTGGTCTCAATTGCTCTCTTATTATCTCTAAGTTATTGACCCAGGGTTCATGTCATTTGGGTTTCCAACAAAGCCTCTAAAACTATCGACCCTTTTGGTAACCCAGAAGGCAACACAGTACACAGAATGCATTGCTCAGTCTCACACGAGATAGCTTTAAATGGGTGGCTGTAAGACTCAGGTGTTTACAACCTAAGATTGAGTATGATATAGGGGTTTATTAACTAGAGCCATGCACTATGAACTATGAGGGAAATCTACCTATTCCTCCTGGGTACACATTCCCATTACACAGTTTACTTCCCAAGCAACATATTCGTGTTCCATAACAATATATGAACTCATTTATTAAGCATAACAATAACCTACTGAAAGAAAGTAAAGAGATGCATACATTCATCACATTACACAGTTATTACCATGGTTCACCCCCTCCTGGGATACGTCCAAAAATATTTTGCTCCTGGCTCTTTTATTATGGCAGTTCGACATTTCCGGCACCGCGCGCTTACAATTCCCCTCTTATGGGTAAGATCTATATGAGGCAAACTAGATCGCACCAGGCTCTACAACCTGCAAACTAATCCTCAGATCTACCTTCTCTCCTCCTTTCTAGCTCAATATCGCATACCGCATCCGCTCATGCATAATTACAGTAAAATATGGGATAACAATACTAACAACCCAAACTAATACAAAACTTTTCAACACAAAACAATTGAACCTTTACATGATACCTACGTATCTATATTTATACATTTCAGGATCTTTATTTGTTTACCAAGCATTACAAAAACCCTAACCCTACCGACGTTAGGTCTTCCTCCCATGCACGCGTGCTGTTCTTCCTCCAACCGTCGCTTTCCTTGTGCATGCTTTCTTGCATGCGCGCATGTTGTTCTTTCTCCAGCTGTTACTTCCGTTTCTGCACGCTTTCTTTCCCATGATCGTCCTTATTTCCACTTCGACCTAGTTCCAACAAGCATATAAACGACATTTAGAAATCCATAAATGACAAAACGTATTGGAGACGCGTAGTCATAAATAGAATGTGCCGTCAAGGATCAGGACAGACTTGAATATCCAAGGAAAAATCTGATGGAGGATCGACATTAATGCCATAGTAAGTAAAGTATTAATGGCTTATTCTTACTGAATTCAACATTTACATTGGGCGTGAAAGAAAGTATACAACTGTCGAAGGGTGATAAAATCTCCAAAGGGACAGATATAGAAGGTTATTTGCAATTACTTAGAGTTGTGAGCATACAAAGCGAACCTGAGAAAACTAGAGATGGATCAGAGTTGAACTACAACCACACCAGAACCAACATAGAGTAAGCAAAGAAACCTATCACATGGAACAATGGCACCACTGAAATTTGGAGCACTAGGAGAAACAACACGCAGGAAACCAAAAATACCACCAGTTGTGCCAGTGTTCGAGAAAACACCTAGAGCTTTGGATTCACAAGCAAATTTTCAAAGGGATTATATACCACCAAGAAAAGACACCACAACTCAAGTTAAATTACCTACATATGGAAAATACCCATTGGACACACCAACAATCCCACCTAGTGTAAGTGTTGAAGGGGATATGCTAGGCAAGATTGTTTCCCTGAAGTTTGTAGATCACAATATCATGGATGATTAGAATTTTCCTGAGCTAGAAGGGAAAATTATTTTTGTGCCAAAATATTACCAGGAACATGAGAAATACTACTTGAACTATAGACATGGGAAACATGATTTGAGAAGTCAAGGATATTGAATCTACTGGATATTTTGCACTTTGGATGTAGCCTGGAAATAAATGCCCGTGTCAAGTTCCTAATCAGTTGCGTCCATGGTGGAATGTTGTGGCTTGACCCACCGGTATTAATCAACTAATTTTGTGAATCATAGGGTTTCAAAAAGTAGGAGAGGATCTTACCACATTGTTCACCAACAAAGCAGGGGAGGAAGCACAATCAAAATCCATGAAGGAGAATTTTAACAACTTTAGAGGAAAGAGGGGGTTAGATGTTGTGAACATAAGCGACAATACTGTGTGCTTTGCAATGCAGGTGTTGTCTTGCAAATTGTTGAGGAAATGAAGAAAGGATGAAGTGTCGGCTGCAGTAATAACAACTGTGAAAAAATATGCAGAGGGGGTCCAAATGAATTAGGCCGCATTTTTGGTGAATCGGTTTTTGACAGACTGCATAGAGGCCCAGGAGAAAGGCATATAGTTTCATTATGATTGGATTCTTATTTTGACTTCACTAGTAGGATGGAAGGAACTGAGTTATTACCAGTGTATGAGAACAACCAATAAAGGTAATGAAACTACTCGGTATGCCAACTTATGGCATACAATAAACAAAAGGAGACAAAAAAATAATAATGTTACATTCTATGTCTATTTTGACACAATGAGGTACATAATAGAAAATACACCACGCATCACAACCTAGATGATGGAAACATACCGGGATAATGTGCGATTCAAAGCAAGGATGCACCGTATATACATTCAGGCCAGAAGGGACCCTGCACACTAGTCGCTGCCAGCCAACTACAAATTGATAGCATGTGATGTATTCCTGATCGCTAATGATTGGGAAGACGAGTGGAAAATACTAGCAGAACAAATGGGCCACCCGAAAGAGGAAGAAGAACAAGACATGGATGAAGAAGAACTAGACGAAGGACATGGAAATGGGAAAAATAATGGCACAGAGGATACACCAAGATCGTCAGCAGGAGAAGCGTAGTCCACAGTCCCAACAACTAGAGTTAAACACAAAGACAAGGGGAAGGATCTAGTAGAATTTGAACGCAAGAAGAAAAAAGTGAACAAGGTACCCATGTCTATAATATGACCGATGACAACATGGACCGAATCAGCTACCAAGTACGAGATGTTGTACGGAATGTTATTGAGGAAGCTACAAGGAAATAAGCAGAACAACACCAGAAGGTGTAGGACTAGTTGGTAGCATTACGACAACTCTTGGAAGTAGCTCGAATAACACCAAAGCATAGATCAGAGGGAGGATCATCCATGAGTCTGGTGGAGGAAGAACAAATTGCTAATACAGTCCTGGCTGAGTTAGTAGCTGGGCGCAAAATTCTAGAGATATAGACATATGTAGTTGAGTCTTCGACACCAGAACTACAAGAACAAATGAGAACACTTAGTCACTTGAACATACTGGCGTCACAGATGCCTATACATGTACTACAAGGCTTGTAGGTAGGTATTATGCATGAGATCAGTCTCCACGTAGATTTAGCATCCAAATATTTGACCAAAGTTATGGATGAGAGGGCTCAATTGCAACAAGAATATGAAATTGCTCTGTAGGAAAAGTGCGAAGTTGAAAAAAAAGTGGAAGAGTGATGAAGGAGAAGAATGAGGTTGAGGAAAGGGTCGAGACAACAATAAAAGTGAAGGAAGAAGCTAAGAAAATGGCACAAAAGACACAAGCAACCATCCAAAAGATGTATAAGGAAATTCCAAAAGTACCATTAGTAGTAGAGGCCTCCATGGAGGAACAAGTCTTGAGAATTAGTGAAGTCATCAAGGGCTTCTGCATAAAAATTGAAGACATGAAATCGCGCACAATGCCAGGAACATCGCCAGAATAAAGGGAAGGAAGAGAGAGAACATCGATGACAACAATAAAAAATATCAAGAAGTAGGAAGAAGAATGTGCAAATCTCTACGAGGAAAGCATGCAGATCTGGATCAACTTGGTAGAGGATCCATAAAGGAAGGTCGTGGAAATGATATTGAGGGATGTGCAGGAAACAATGCAGAAGGATTTGGAGAGAACAAATACTCTCACACTCAACAAATGACGACCATTTTGGCACAAAGACAGTCATATGATGAAATCGAAAATCTACGGGACCAAGAAAAGATCCTTTAGTAGTGATTAGGACCACTGCAAGACGTGGCGCTAAGGGTGATAGGAGAGCTAGAAACTAAATAGGGAAAAGTGAAGCAAGTAGCGCATGACACATAAGAGAAGCTTACGATTCTGACTACACAGGGTCTAGAGGAAATTCTGGGAGCAAAGGAAGAAATAATAAAGGATGTTGTGACAACAAAGGATGCCTCCCAAAATTTCATAGAGGCATGGAGGAGCACACTACAGGCTTGAGTGGCTCGGGATGAGCCACAATTGAATGTTGGGGGCTTGTTGGATAGGCATTTTGGATTGAGTTTCATAGAAATCATAAGTATGGAGGATCTGTGCAACAGAAGAAGAAAGAAGACAAGGAAAGAGCAAAGTGCACAACAAAGACACATGCAGTAGTGCAGTGCGCAGTAAGAACATACTTAGCCGAGAATAAAGTAGAGAATAAATAAGAGAACAAATAAAGAGAAGAAAGGGGGCAAAAAGGAATGATAACAATTTGACATGCCAAAAGTAGAAAGACATGCAAAAGAAGGAAGAATAGCAGTCAGAATGCAAAAGCAACATGCAAACATAAAAGAAGGAAAATCAAGTCCGACCAATGAGTCAACATGAGTTTTCATGAGGTAGATTAATTTTCAATTGAGTTTTTGGGATATGAAAAGTAGCGGTTTGAGCCCTAAAATTTATGTATAAATATGTAATGGGTTGGGAATATTAGGGGTTCTCTCCTATTGGTTCGATTAGGTTGAAGTTCTTTGTTCTGTGTTAAGAGACTATTTTGTAAGAAGAGTGATATAATAGTATGAGAAGGAAAGAGTTTATGTCTGAGTGGAGAAAGAGAGATGTAGAGAAAGGCTTGCTCTATAGAGTGGCTAGGCAAGATGGAGAGAGAGATATCTTGATATATATATTGTAAGCACAATGCTTATCCTGAGGTGATTACAAAAAGAATAATAAAGAATCCAACCATTGTGGATGTAGCCCAAAGTTGTGTGAACCACGTTGTTAGTGCTGCCATTTTTCTTTCAATTAGAGTCAGTTTTCAGTCGAGTTATAGCCCATGTGTCAAAAGACGTGAAGTCAGGTACGTAGCAATGAAGGGGTCGAAGTCATCAAGTGACCGGTTGGCCTTGGAAGTGGGAAGGGATGTCAGAGTCGAAACATACATGAATGGTAAGAGTATGTTGTTCCCAGAAATTTGGGTCCTGTCAAAGTTAGTCTCTACATGCCCCAAGTCGAGTGAAGTAGTTAATGGAGGTCGTGTCGGCAGGTGATGTAACTATTATCAGTTCATCATGAAGGCCGAAGGAATGAAAAATCGTGGTGTTCTCATCATGTATGCCCTGCATGCCTCATCGCCTGTACCTTACACACAGGGATGTGTTATGGAAAATATTCGGTTCAATTCGAAACATCTTGTCACCATGAATTTAGTGTTATTTGGAACAATTCCTCCTTCTGCCCTATCTGTTATAAATCCCAGAGGTTATACACCCATTTTGTTCATGAAATCAGATTCAGGTTCTGTTTGTAAGTTTTCTCATAGGCCTAGGTCGATTGAATTCTCCATCTTGGGAATTTGCCTGATATAATGCACGCAAGACATATACTGGTCGTGCCATGGCGACCTATCAGAACATGAAGAAGGGTACACGTAGTGCAGGATCACTAAACCTGAGCCCCAAAGTGATTGGTATTCATTTTCACTCACAACAGGCATCCCCAAGGATAAAAAATGGATTCTTCCTTTACCCACAGGAATGACGACATCACACCGCGCAGAACTTGGAGTGGAAGGAACTACGCAGGAAGAAAGGACAGTGGAAGCCCTGTCTCCCCAAAAACAGATACCTCAGAGAAGGGGTAGACCAAGGAAGAACAAGGAAGCTGGGGAAACTCAAATCTCAGATGAGCCGCATGCACGACCGATCGTTGAACAATTACTTATGCACACTGTTCGCCTGGAGCCTTTGGAAGGTACCGGCTGAGAAAGTGTGAGTAGAATGAGGAGGATGGATGTTGTGGGTACAAATGATCAAGAGACATCTCAGTAGCTGAAGCAAGCGAAGCTAGCCATCACCGAACTGTACCAAGAAAATAGGGAGCTGAGACAACAATTGGCAACAAATACCACAGAAGCATCAACAACACAAGGTTGCGAAGGGAACATGATGTGGCTCAAAAGACATCTTAGAGAGGTGAAGGATACAATTGTAAATTTGTGCGAAGCACAACGAGTTTTAGAAGAAAGGTATGCCAAACATTCTAGAGAATGTGAAGCAACCGAAGAGATAGCCCGCGCAACTCTCTCCAATGAGCAGAAGAAACAAGATTAGCCGAGTTCGTTCCTGTATTCACAAACATAAGAAAAATATTGACAATTTTGAAGGGGACATCGCCCAAGAAATTTTTCCATTTAAATAACGACTGTGACTATCTACACTACGTTAACAACCACCTAAACATGCACCACCTACCTTACGATATTGGCTTCTACATAATTCCCTTCCCCTCAAAGCAGCCCTTGCTCTCTTTTCACTACCATGGTTGACTCTACAAAGTCCTTCTTGTCGTCCCTTTCTACCTTCTCCTATTATTTTCCCTCAAACCTGACACAATCTATCTCTTCCCTTGAAGGGCCTCGAAGGAAGGGGAGAGTCCATGAAGGGGAGAATCCATGAAGGAAGGGGACCATGCTCCGATGAATCCACCAAGGGGAGGATAGATTGGGAGGAAGGGAATGGATGTAGAATTTATAGATAATGGATACCCCAAGAGAGATTCATACACATGGGGTTCCTCCCGATCTACCTATGTCTGTATCCCCTCCAAACGCGAGCACCATCTCACGTGAAAGAAAAATATTTCTTATGAACCTAAGCATGGGTAGAAATAAGGACCAGACAACCAGTGGGGACCTACCTTATGCAGGTTTCACTCAACCTATATATAAGGGGATGGAAATAATCCCCACTAACTTTACACGGGTTCAAAAAATACACCTTTCTTTATCCCCCCCTTTCCTTTCACTTTCACTTTCGGTATTTCCTTAAAAAGAATCTATCTCTCTGGCTTAGATCACACCATCCAGAAAGACAGATGGTGCACACACTAGTAACTAAAGGGCCCACTAGCCATTATGACCCAGTCCCCAGACAAACTATCCATTTAGGGAGGGAGGAATGGACTACTAATTTTCTGGTCAGGTCCGAAAACCACTCCGATTAGGCGGCTTGGGTCTGCCTAACACCTACAACCTACCCGCAGCTGAACCAACAATGGATCCTCTCCTTCCCGCCCGTCTGATTGAGGCTGGGGAAATACCATTGTCTCTGGTAATCCAGGGAAGGAATGAGAGGATAAAAAAATCACCACCCTATACAACACACCCTCCAACCAGAAATATGGATGCTAGTTTTTCACTAAGTGAAGGATCCATCCATCACTGGAAGGGAGATCACTGGATGGGAGCCAAGCCTTCTCATTCTGCCTATGGATCCTTCAAGTGGCGCTCAGTGTGCGCCTTCATTCGGCTAGTAACCAGCCATAAAGAAAGAATGGACACGTTGGGATGATGTTCAGAATCTGAGGGGAGGGGATGGAGGTTTCAGGTCTTATAGATATTAAGCGGAAATAACTTGTGTAGTCTTGAACGATTATCAATAGTATCATGTAACTTAGGGCCCCTCACACCAAATAAGTAAATTAGGGTCACCATCGTTTTCACACTCGATCGATCGGGCCATAGGAGATTGAGGTTTTTAACACTCTCCCGACTCCGGAGGGATTTATCCCTTTTTTCTTAATGCTATATAATGAAGAATATGAAAAAAGACACAAAAAAAGGAATCCATAATGCCCTCAATCTTCCAACTTCATTATCGATCAAATCCGTTTGCAGAATGATTACGTTGATCTCCTTATTCTTAGAATAAAGAAATTCTTCAAGCATGCTGTGGAAAAGAAACTCTGGATGTTCTGCACGCATGGATGGAACATGGAGAGGGGGAAACACGTCTTGATACATCAACATGCATCTTGATAGCATTTTCCCTGCCATAACAGACATTGCAAGGAAAAATAGAAAGTCTTGCTTTACTTATATAATATAATAAAGGGAGGAACTTCTTGATTATTTGCTTTCTTTAGGTAAATAAGAAGTCAATTGCATGCTTTACTTTACCTGAAAGTCTTTGTAGAGAGAGGGAGGAATGTGAATGTATTTACAGGGTAGGACAAGAATGGGACAAGTATATGCTTTCTTGAAGAGGAGTTATTTATCTATATGTGATTACGCATTAGCAACAATAATTAAGAACTTATATAAATAAAGAGTCATGCTATATTAAAGTATGTCATTACTATTTATATATGTAATTACGTTAACTAAAGAACTTATTTTCCCATTTATTTCAAAATGTTTGTGAAGAGAAAGAGGGAGGCAAGGAATGGAGGCAAGGGTCTCCTTGACTAAACATAAACAACTAAATTATGAACATGACTGGAAAACATAATCACCCACCACCTTCCTTCCCCCTTAAGTGTCGAACACACGACAAAACCTTATTGAGGTTGGGCCCCTGGGAAAATGATTTGTTCAGGGGGCACTGAACTTATTTTTTATCTTCATGCTAGAAGAAGCATGCCGTAGCTACGATACGACTATACAGACGGTCAAGAAACGAATCAACTCATGTCCTGGTCTTACCGGGAAGGGACTTCCTTTTAGAAGCATTTTGTTACTGCCATTGGTCGAGTGTCTCAAGATAATTACACACTATACTTAGGAGCACTACTCTATAGATAGTTACCCACTCTAGTTATAAGAACACTCTACTTAGGAGCGCTACTCCTATGAAAGGTCAAGTAAGGTCCTGTCTAGTAAGGTCCTTACCCTCTAATTTGGAATTTAGGGGAAGAAATATACCTACCTGAAAGGTCAATCCTTCGAAAGCAGGGTCCTGTGCCTTACCTATTTGTTTGGTACTGAAAGGCCTCAAAGAGGGTAGGTAACTGACTGAAAGGTCAACCTAGTCCTAATCAAGTCCTGATCAACCCAGTCAGATTAAACCCTTCTAACGCGAAGCCAACCCCACCAATATTATCCTTGGAAAACAAAAACCTGCTTGCTATTTTCCGTCAACCCAGTCTTTAAATGCCCCTTATTTTGCGTTGTATTAATGAATTATTCTTCGGTCAATAGAGAGAGAATAAAGAAACTTGACAAACAGGAAAGGATATTCACTTATATCATTATATAAGGGTCTTTAGACACTCGACCAAAGGGTATTTAGACACGTCGTAAATACTTATTTTTTTTTACAAAGGGAGAGGGCCACTATGCCATCGTTTTAGATAGTACACTTGACCAAAGGAAATAGCCATTGGTTGCTCGCCCATTATGTGGAAAGGGATATGCCATTGGTTTAATGTTGTTACCTACTTGTGCCGTTACCTACTTGGTGTTGTAGGCCCCAGTGGAAAAGGTGGTTTTCCATCAGCTGTAGGCGTATTCCATCTAACCAGATAAGTAGGTGTATTCCTCGCTCGAAGTGGGGAAAGGTGGTTAGGTAATCTACCCATTAGCTTAGGTAAACCCCTCGACCGACTACCTGCTTTAGGCTAGAATCAAGTGGACAAGAAGATCCTTCCTTTCGCCCCTCGGTCGGGGCTGGGCAGAAGCCGTATGTCCCCTTTTGGCTAAGGTGGTGTCATCCACTGTTGGTCCCGAAGAAAGGTGGTTCTTTTCCGATGAAGAAAGGCAGGAATCAAAGAACCTTACTTTCACCCTGGGGACAAGAACCATGTAGTTTCATCAGCTGTAGGCCCAGCAGGAAGGAATCACATAGGTAAAGGCCATAGCCATAAAAGAATGAATTTATGACGGCCTCCTTTCGTATTCGTACATCTGTATGTAGGTAGGCCAAGCACAACTATCTCTATCTATCCCATCCGAAATGAGATTGAAATGGGTGAAAAGGTGGTTCTTGGAAACATGACTCCTGGAAACAAAACTAACTTGGTTATTTGTGCGCGGTGGAAAGGACTCTTGGAAGCATTGGCTGCCAGGTTGTGAAAAGGAAAAAATGGTTCTTCAGTAGAGCTTACTGAATTCCTTGGGGGGAATAGCCATCCGCGGGGAATAGATGCATTATCTACAAAGACAACATAAGCATAAACAACACAAGGTCATGAAGGGAACGTGATGTGGCTCAAAAGAAATCTCAGAGAGGTGAAGGATATGATTATACATCTGCGCGAAGCAAAACAAATTTCAGAAGAAAGGTATGCCAAACATCCCAGAGAATGTGAAGCGACCGAAGAGATATCCCGCGCAGCTCTTGCCAGTGAGCAAAAGAAACAAGATTAGCTGATTTCATTCCTATATTCACAAACAGAAGGAAATCCTGACAATTTTGAAGGAGACATCACCCAAGAAATTTTTCCATTTAAATAACAGTTGTGACTGTCTACAACCAATTGTCGTGCACACTTCCCCTAACAAATGAGCGTGCGACAGAAAATCAAAGCCGTTACAGCTGACAACGAGACTCTGACAAACACTTGTCCACTTAGACATTTGGTCGAAGAAAAGCATTGACACATCATTCCCCATGATGATACCTAATCGATAACTGAATCCCCGTGGCAGATTACAAACAATCATGATGTAGCCATATGTATTCGTTGTCTATTTTTGGAAAACGTCATGCATAGAGTTTTGTAACGCAGAAAAGTTAGTTTCCTAGTTTGTAGATATAGCAATTAGAAGAGTAGGGTAGCCCAAGGGGCGCCCTCATTTATATATTTTATCTTTTCGATGTAAGTCAGGTTGGTTGGAAAAATTAGTATAGACAATAACTATTGTATGTAATTTGAGTCCGATCGAAACTTAATGCAAAAGTCTTGTAGATTTGATGAAAAGATTCTAATTGTAGTAGTTGGATGCATTGTTTCCCTTTCTTGTGTACGTGCTTCCTATTTTCTTTATTCATATCATTTTCTGTCTAAATCAGAATGAAATTTCAAACCTGTGGATTCGTTGCGCAACGCCCCTTGTTCGCGCCATTTAGACAAAACATTTTTGTTCTAAAATTTAACTCCGAATTCATCCGCAGTGGTGCTTCGAGTTACTTCCCGTGTTTTCTCCTCGCCACATATTACGATTTTGCACTGAATAATGTTACTTTCTTAGCCTTATCCTCTCAAGTTCAGTCACTGAGTCATTTGTTTCTGTCGTTTTTCTCAAATCGAATCCATAGCCCAATTCTTACTTTCTTGCGCCAATATAATCAGAACCCATTATTTCAAAGGTGTTAAATCTAGCCACAACCTTAAATCCATATCTCGCACAGAGACAGATTCTCCCGAGAGATCCCTCTCTAGGTTCAAAAGGCTAGTTTCGGGCCTCAAAGTTGGTTGAAACAATTACCCTTGTCATCTGTTTATCATCCAAACAGATTTACAGAGTGATAACATTCTAGCGCCGTTGCTGGGGAATGAAATTGAATAGATTTTCCCTCGGAGAACGACTAATGTTGTAGTTTGACCCCTGAGGGTAATAGAGGGACAAACATTTATACTGGCTGAAACCTTTACCCTGGAGACTCCACTCAAAAATATCAATAGCTCCAAGTAGCATAGTTCAGGAACCTTGGCTCCAAAGACAATCTATACCAGAGAAAATCCTGACCCAAACCCTATAGAGCCTGTGTACGACCCCGAGAAAATTATGTGCAGGACTAGAGAGAAAGTTCCAGACCCGTTCTATTATCTGAACAAAAGAATGTCCTTACCCAAAGACGATGTGCAAAGCATTGACGACCTGGAGTTTGACTCATTCTTTGAGAAAACCCTGTTCAGGTCTAAGTCGGAAACCAACTTGGACAAGATAGTTTTCGACTAGAAGAGATTCCAATCCCTAGTGTATAATAATATCCCTCAAGTCCCAAACCTTCCTAGAGCCATGACCTCCAGATTCCCCCCCCTTGTTCTACCAGCCCAGCTGCATGATTTGCCCTAGAATTACAACCGAAGGATTAAACTTTACGATGCTGAAGGGAATGTTTCGGCCCAAAAGCATCTGGATTGGTTCAATTATTTCATCGACCTGGAAGAGGTATACTATAAAGACACGAAAATGAGGTTGTTCATGCAGAGTTTTTCAGGGGAGGTGAGGAAGTGGGTTAAATCCCTATGACCAATAAGTATTCAAGACTTCACCGCATTAAAAAAATATTTCATAAATAGATGGGGAGACAAGAATAACCCCTTGCAGTTGTTTACACAGTACAATAATATGAAGAAGGTGCCGGAGGAGACGGTGCACGAATTCTCATATCGTTTCATGAAGGTTTATAACTCGATTCTTGCAGAAGTCCAACCACCTCCCGGGGCTGTGCAGTTGTGATATGTTGAGTCCTTTGACAACGAATTCGCTTTTCTGTTGAGAGAAAGAAGATAAAAAAACCTAGATGCGATAATGATCAATGCGATCGAAGTCGAGGTAAATATGATGGAATCGAGGAATATCAAACAAATATTCAACAGAGGTGATAAGAAGCCCCAAGGAGACGCACAACTATCAACGTCGAGATCCGTAGATGACAAATTCGACTTAATGATGAGAACCATGAAGAAGATAATGGAGAATATGTCTGTAGGAAACATACCCACTTCCCGAGAACAACATGACCCCCAACTTAGGAATCAGAACCTCAGGAGGGGTTAGGTTCCTTAGATAAGACATAGGGAACATAAGGAGTAGAGAGATCAAGGTGACCAATAAACAAGGCCTCCATTCCAAAACAACTACATGAATGAAGACTTCGATCAGATGTTTGAATACCAAATGCATTGTTGTGATGACAAGAACCCACGTGTGTTTTTGACAAAGAGAGAACATTATCGGTACATGAGTAGAAACAACGCTTTTATGCTGGACACAGACGATGCATGGATTGGGGAAAATGAAAACTCGCTATCTTGGGAAACATAAGAGTTCAGAAAAGGTTATTAGAACGCCATCATGCAGTTTCAAAAGAAATATAACCTCAGGAGAAAGGAAACGTCTACCGAGCCTCAACAGACTAATCCCATAAGGAAACTTCTGATGGAAACCCCTTCCACAAGCCGACCGAGTTTAGACAACACGAACAAGGATGCGATGGAGAAGGCAAATTCGAAGGAGGAGGCCTCAAAGAAAACTCCGGAAGCAAGCCGAGAAGCGGGTGGAAAAAAGGTAGAGAAAGTATGTCCTCCCTTTAACTTTGAGCATGAAGTGGATAAAATAAAAATATCTGTTCCTTTCAATGAACTTATTAGAAAGAGTGAATACCAGGAGAAAATTATTAAAATGCTGCAAATGGGAGGGACCCCTGACACTTTGAATGTCCAAGATGATCTATCCTGTTTGGTCTGCACGTTGAAGAGACAAGTGATACTGAGGATGTCCCTCCATTCTACGTCAGTCTAAAGGTCCACGACATGAACCTGCATAACGCCATGCTGTATTCAGGTGTGTTGAAAAACCTCATGCCAAAGGTGATCATGGAAGAATTGGGTCTGGACGTTACCAGACCTTATAAGGAACTTTTCTCTTTTGACTCGAGTAAAGTCAAGTGCCTGGGCCTCATCAAAGACTTGGTCATGTCATTGGCCCAGATTCCTTCGAATAACATGGTGATGGACGTGGTTGTGGCAGACATATCCCCTAAGTTTGGCATGCCACTGTCCTGATCGTGGGCTGCGAAGTTAAAAGGGACCCTACAAATGGACATGTTATACACCACCATTCCTATCTTTGGCTAGGACAAACGGTTGTATAGAGAAGTGTTGCTGAAGTACATGGTGAGCAACAAGATGCTGCCAAATAACCATCCCATATACTCCATCGACACTAAGGTTTTTTCTTCTATATTCTACAATGACATGAGTTTTGAAGAAGAAGAGTCGAAAACCATCATGACAATCGTTGATGAAATCGCGCAGAAAGGATCAGAGTGCGCCGACTCGGAGGACCACACGAGAAACGGGATATGGAACATGAGTTTCGACGATGCGGTCAACAAAGAAGGGGCTGGGGCTGACGTATGGGTAAGCCCCCCTGAAATGGGCACAAAACTGTGCTCATACAAGCTCGCGTTTGAATGCACAAACAACATGGCCGAGTATGAGGCACTTATTCTAGGCCTAAAGGTGTTGAAAGAATTAGGCACAGAGAGGATAACAGTGTGCAGAGACTCCGAACTAGTCATAAACCAGGTTAAAGGCATATATTAGACAAAGCACCCCAGGCTGAGAGCATACAAGAACTTGGCACTGGAACTCCTCGAGGAATTTTTGGAGTATGACATATTTGCTATCCCAAGGGAGAAAAATCAGATCGCCGATGCGTTGGCCACCTCAACCTCGATTTTTAAAATCCCCATATTCCCAAACAAAAAATACGAGATTGAAGTCAAACACAGGCCGATAGTGCCTGATAATATCAAATACTGACAGGTGTTTGAGGACAACAAGTCGGTAGAAAGATTTCTTCAGATGAGCAACAAGTTCTCTAACATAAAAATTGATGACAAATGCTGCTGAGATGAATATTAGAGCACATATGTGTGCAGTAATGACGACACTTTCCAGAACCAGATCGCGGGAAGGGACATAATACAACTGAAGAATAACATCATTCCAAAGGGGTTAGTGCCGTTGGAAAAGTTGTTTGACGAAAATGACGTGGCTAAAAATCCCAAGTTCACTGCAAACTAAGAGGACGTGGAAGAATGCAACATCAGGACTGAGGAGAACCCAAAAATGATCAAATTATCGAAAACACTCAGCCCAGAGGTCAAGCAAGACTACGTCAAGCTCATGAAGGAGTTCCCCAACGTTTTCACATGGATCTATGATGATTTGAAGGTGTATGACACTAAGGTGATCCAACATGTTATCCCTCTCAAGGAAGATCAGAAACCTTTCAAACATAAGCTGAGACGGATAAACCCCCTGTTACTTTTGCTGATCGAGAAAGAGGTAAGGAAAATTTTCGATGCTAAGATTATCGTTTCTTTGCGGTTCTTGAAATGGGTAGCTAATTTGGTGCCCGTAAGGAAGAAGAGCGACGAGGTAAGATGGTGTGTAGACTTCCGAAATTTAAACAAAGTGTCCCTCAAGGATCACTACCCTCTTCCCAAAATGGACTATATCTTGCAAAAGGTGATGGGGTCCCAGAAGATGTCCATGATGGATGGTTTTTTAGGGTATAATCAGATCATGGTCCACCCAAACGACAGAGAAAAAACAACTTTCAGAACTCCATGGGGAAATTTCATGTACGCCAAGATACCCTTCGTCCTCATGAACGTTGGAGCCACTTTCTAGAGGGAAATGGACATCGCATTTGCTGACAAAAAGGACAGGTTCATTGTGATCTATCTGGATGACATCAATGTATACTCTGCCTCCGATGAACAACACCTCGAACATATGAAGAATGTTTTCCAGAAATGCAGGAGGTTCAGTATATCGCTAAATCCGAAGAAATCACATTTTGGGGTGGAAGAAGGGAAGATTTTGGGACACATTATCTCAAAGGAGGGAATTAAGATAGACCCAAGCAGGGTCAAAGGAATATTGAAGATCGACACTTCACACAGTAGAAAAGAAGTGCAATCCTACCTGGGAAAAGTGAACTTCTTGAGGAGATTCATCCCGAATCTGGCAGAGATTATAAAGAATATCACCTACATGCTCAGAAAGGGAAATTAAATCAAGTAGAATCCGGAGGCCAAGAAGTCATTTGAAGATATCAAGGTGGCATTGACTAGAGCACATGTGATATCTAGTCCAGATTTCATGAAGGATTTTATCCTGTTTTCATTCACCTCAGAGAATACGATTGTCGATGTGCTGTTATAGAAAGAAGAACAAAACTTCGAGAAGCCTATATCTTATTTCAGCAGGACGCTGCGGGATGCTCCGCTAAGGTAGACCATTATGGAAAAACAAGCATATTCTTTAGTGAGAGGCTTGAAGGAGTTTATGAAATACATATTGCATTCCCACATCATTGCTTATGTGCCCAACAACTCAGTAAAGGATATCCTGACTCAGTTCAACCCCGAAGGAAGGAGAGGTAAGTGGATAGCGACCATGCTGGAATATGACCTGGAGATCAATCCTACGAAACTAATTAAGGGTTGGGGCCTTGCGAAGCTAATCGCACAGTCAGACTGTGACAATGTGGGAATAAATTTCATCGTCGATCTGTTAGAGAGTCCTCAAGAACAAACGACTGCGCATGTGTCCCAGGAGTTCGTCGATTCGCCATGGTATGCAAATATAATCTATGTGTTGAAGATTCTCCAGGCCCCTTTGGGCGTAAGTAAGACTAAGGCCATATTTCTCAATATTAAAGTGGTTAAGTTCTGCATCCTAGACAACTCACTCTACTGGAAAGATCCTGGGGGAATGTTGCCGAGTTGTTTGTTGGAGAATGATGTGAAGCGAGCCACAAAATAATTTCATAAGGGCGACTGTGGGGGACACCATTACTGGAAAACCACCGTGCACAAAATCCTAAGGGCAGGTTATTATTGGCCTACAATCTTCGTAGACATGTACAAAGAAGTCTCCAGCTGCCACGAATGTCATATTTTCGATGGGAGAAGAAAGTTGTAGCCCCTGCCACTAAAGCTAATCTCAGTCGAGGCATCGTTCATGCGGTGGGGTTTGGATTTCATAGGGTAAATAAATTCGCCATCCTCGACGCAACACAAATGGATACTCACAACCACTGACTACTTCACGAAATGGATAGAAGCGATCCCCATGAAGAAAGCTACCAACACAGTCATCATCCAATTCCTGGAGACAAACATCTTGTGGAGGTTCGAATGCCCCTTCAAGATCATAACAGACAATGTGACTACATTCAAGTCTAAGAGTATGGAAAAGTTTTGTCAGGATTACAATATAACCTTGGAGAATTATACAACGTACTACCCACAAGGAAACGAGTTAGCAAAATTCTCGAATAAAAGCCTAACCCAGATCATTAAAAGGCTCCTGCAATAAAATAAAAAATCCTGGCATAAAAAGCTTATCTATGCATTGTGGGAAGATCGAGTTACCATAAATAAGTCCATCTCAATGTCGCCTTTCTAGATTGTATACGGTGCAAACACAATTTTCCCTACCACACCAGGATTTCCCGTCAAAAAACTATTGCAAGAGTAGGAGGCCAATGTTGATTAAGGTTGGTTGTCATTGATGTCAACCCTTGAAGAAAGACTCGAAGCACAAAGGTTTGGGTAATGGACCCAATATTTTTTGATATAAATATGACTCATTATATTCTTGTCATGGTTGATAAGAAGTAAATATGGATGAACTCCAAAGTGCCCCCCTTATGGTGAAAGCCCTCACGGGAAGACACTTTGCGGAGTAAGAGAACCCATGCTTAATTGTGGAATAATGATATGAAGGAAAATGAATTTGTCAAGTAAACTATCCTATATGGATATTTCTTGTCATTCCATTTCCGGTGGTATGTGGAACGTCACATAACTCCTCACGGTTAGAGAGTTATGGCCATGAGAACTTGGAGACCCCAGGTTTGGGTAATGGACCCAAGTTTGTTTGATGGATAACGGTACGATTTATGATATATTTTTAGATAATACTATTCTATATGGATAGTACATGTCATTCCATTTCTGGTGGTATGTGGAACGTCACATAACTCCTCACGGTTTGAGAGTTATGGCCTTGCGAAGTTGGAGGACCCTCATATGTCATTTAGAAGCCCCAAAAGGTCAAAGTAGTGAAAGTGGTTTAAGATATTTTAAAAGGTAAATAATAAAGTGAAGTAATGAGTGTATTATAATTCAAAGTGAATACAAAATAAATTATTTCAATAATAAATTTAATGGAGAAATTAGAAGTGGGTTAAC
>SNQJ01S0046553.1:72349-101932 GCA_010110895.2 Picea sitchensis
GTAGTTGATGAGTTGGCACATACATGAGGTGTATAGTTGATGACGTTGGTATTTATTGATGAGTCATAGTTGATGAGTAGTTGACACATGATTGGTACATACTTGGTACATGGTTGGATGCACTTGTTTATGGTATAGGTTGATTATAGGTTATTTGGTACAAGTTGGTGCATGGTTGATGCACTTGTTTATGGTACAGGTTGGTGCATGGTTTATGCACTTGTTTATGGTATATGTTGATTACAGGTTGAGGTACAGGTTGATGCATGGTTCAGATTTATGGATACAGGTTTACAACGGTATATCTCATAGTGACAGGTTGACAGTGGTTCCATCGTTCTACTTCTACTTCAGGGTGGCAGGACGGGGCAAGGACATGTGGTTTTATCCACCTTCTGGTTGTGGCCAGAGAACATAGGGGGTTGTAGCCTCTTTCTGGTTGTAGCCAGAGAATTGGGGAGTTGGAGCTTCCCTCAAGTTGTAGCCTGAGAAATTAGGGGGTTGGAGCCTCCTTCCAGTTGCAGCTGGAAAACAAAGGAAGTTCGTGCTTCCAATGAATGTAATTCTTCAATACATATAAGAAAAAGCATTCCGTGTTTTTCTCCCGATTTAGGTTTCCATGTAAAACACTGGTGTACTGTGTATGTGTATGTTTGTTCATTTGTTCATTTCTTATTTAATCTGCAATTATTGGATGATAATGCTTCATTGATATAACACTTGGATTATATGGTTAAAAAGGATTAAATTTCTCTGTTACTGATTCACCCCCCCTCTCAGTAATCCAACAACCAAGCCAAATGATGTGCAGAGAAGAATAAATCAGCTGGTTCACACACAAGAGATGAGGGAAAAAGTGTACAATCGATCACAACTCCACGAGGAAAAGATGAAGAAATCCTTTGACAAGCGTTCCAAGACATAGGATTTCTGGTTGGGTGATCTAGTGTTGAGATGGGACGTGAGAAATGAGGTCAAAGGAAAGCACATAAAGTTCGATAACCTATGGACGATTCCATTCAGAATCGGTGCACATCGCAGAAATAATTCTTATTTTCTGGAAGAACTAAATGGGGAGTGTGTTGGTTGGGGGCTTGTAAACGACAGGTTCCTCAAACATTATCTGATGAAATATATTTCGTTTAAGTCATTTGTCATTGTAAATAGTCATTTTATTTTTGTGTCAAGTCAGTAGGTCAGCAGAAAATTGAAGCCCAAAGTGAATGCCCTGAGTTTTATGCCCAGTATTTTAGAAACTGCGTCGATAGGTTTAGGTTGCGTCTTGTATTTCATATTGCAGTGTCAAAGAGTCGAAATAAGGCCCAATGCTCAGGAACATGGTCTAATTTTCTTTGCTACCTCACAGGGAAGATAGAATCCCCGTTGGAGCCAGCTGCTAGCGCCACCATTTTTCTTTCAATTAGAGTCAGTTTTCAGTCAAGTTATAGCCCATGTGTCAAAAAACGTGAAGTTAGGTACGTAGCAATGAAGGGGTCGAATTCATCCAGTGGTCGGTTGGCCCTTGGAAGCGGGAAGGGATGTGAGAGTTGAAACATATGTGAATGGTACAGGTATGTTGTTCCCAGAAAGTCGGGTCCTATCAAAGTTAGTTTCTACGTGCCCCAGGTCGAGTCAAGTAGTTAATGGAGGTCGCATCAGGTGCTGTAACTATTATCAGTTCATCATGAAGTCCGAAGGAATGAAAAATCACGGTGTTCGCATCACGTATGCTCTGCAACCCTTATCGCCTGTACCTTACATGTAGGGATGTGTTATGGAAAATCTATGGTTTGATTCACAACATCTAGTCTCCATGAATTCAGTGTTCTTTGGCATGATTATTCCTTCTGCTCGATCTGTTATAAATCCTAGAGGTTCTACACCAATTTTGTTCGTGAAATCAGATTCAGGCTCTGTCTGTAATTTTTCTTGCGCAAGACAGATACCGGTCGCACCATGGCGACCTCTCAGAACATGAATAAGGGTACACGTAGTGGCATGATTTCCATACCTGAGCCCCAAAGTGATTGGGATTCGTTGTCACTCACAACAGGCATCCCCAAGGATAAAAAAGGGATTCTTCCTTTACCCACGGGAACGACAACATCACACCGCGTAGAACTTGGAGTGGAAGGAACTACGCAGGAAGGAAGTATGGTGGAAGCCCTGTCTCCCCAACAATAGATACCTCGGAGAAGGGGAAAACCAAGGAAGAACAAGGAAGCTGGGGAAACTCGAATCTTAGATGAGCCACGCGAACGACCGATCATTGAACAGTTACTTATGCACACCATCCACCTGGAGCCTTTGGAAGGTACAAATCAAGAAAGTGGGAGAAGAACGAGGAGGATGGATGCTACAGGTAGAAATAATCAAGAGACATCTCAGCAGTTGAAGCAAGTGAAGCTAGCCATCGCCAAACTGTACCAAGAAAATAGGGAGCTGAGACAACAACTGGAAACAAAGACCACAAAAGCATCAGTAGCACAAGGTTGCAAAGGGAACATGACGTGGCTCAAAAGACATCTCAGAGAGGTGCAAGATATGATTGTACAGCTGCGTGAAGCACAATGGCTGTCGGAAGAAAGGTATGCCAAACATTCTAGAGAATGTGAAGTGGCTGAAGAGATAGCCCACGTAGCTCTCACCAACGAGCAGAAGAAACAAGATTAGCCGAGTTTGTTCTTGTATTCGTAAACAAAAGGAAAAACTTTACAATTTTGAAGGAGACATCGCCCAAGAAATTTTTCCATTTAAATAACGACTGTGACTATCTACAACCAATTGTCATGCACAATTCCCCCAACAAATGAGCGCGCGACAGAAAATCAAAGCCGTTACAGCAGACAACGAGACTCTGAAAAACACTTGTCCACTCAGACATCTGGTCGAAGGAAAGCATTGACACATCATTCCCCATGACAATACCGGATGGATAACCGAATCCCCGTGGCGGATTACAAACAATCATGATGTAGCTAGATGTATTCGTTGTTTATTTTTGAAAAACATCATGCGAATAGTTTTGTAAGGCAAAACAATTAGTTTCCTAGTTTGTAGAGATAATAGTTAGAAGAGTAGGGTAGCCCAAGCGACGCCCTCATTTATATATTTGATCTTTTCGATGTAAGCCAGGTTGGTTGGAAAAATTAGTATAGACAATAACTATTGTATGTAATTTGAGTCTGATCGAAACTTAATGCAAAAGTCCTGTAGCTTTGATGAAAAGATTCTAATTGTAGCAGTTGGATGCATTGTTTCCCTTTCTTGTGTACGTGCTTCATGTTTTCTTTATTCATATCCTTTTCTGTCTAAATCAGAACGAAATTTCGAACCCGTGGATTCACTGCGCAATGCCCCTTGTTCGTGCCATTTAGACAAAGAATTTTTCTTCTAGAAGTTAACTCTGAATTCATCCGTAGCGGTGATCGGAGTTACTTCCTGTGTTTTATCCTCGCCACATATTACGTTTTTTCACTAAAGACTGTTTCTTGCTTAGCCTTATCCTCTCAAGTTCAGACATCGAGTCATTTTTTTCTTTCGTTTTTCTCAAATCGACCCCATAGCCTAAAGTCTTACTTTCTTGTGACAATATAACCAGAACCCATTATTTAAAAGGTGTTAAATCTAGCCACAGATTTAAATCCATATCCCGCGCGGAGACAGAGTCTCCTGAGAGAGCCCTCTCCAGGTCCGAAAGGCTAGTTGTGGGCCTGAAAGTTGGTTGAAACAATTACCTCTGTCGTTTGTTTATCAGCCAAACATATTTACAGAGTACTAACACACGTTAACTACTGTGTTAGATTGTATTTTATGTGATTGATCATGAATATTCTCCTTATGTATGGTTAGATTAGATTTAGCACTACACAATAGTATGAATGTTATAATAAGTGGTTTATGTTGCAACATAATGATAATATGTACTGAATTCTCTAAGTAACCAAGGAAGAACACATACAAAATAATGCGCATAGAATAAATAAGTAAGAATGAATAAGATGATTAGCTCCCATTCCCTCACTACTGTAGAAACTTGGTTCCTGCAGTCCCAATAGATTCCTCAAGTGAGACCTCACTTGCATGCAGGTGATGCCTAAAGGGCTCGTGTCTGAAGGGTTTTGTTGGTTAATATAAATTGAACCTAGGGTCTTACAGTTGCGTGCCAACACTAAGGATGAATGTAAAATCCATTTTTGATCCTTCTATGAAGAAAGGTAAGACAATTATTATTGATGATGATACTCCTGAGGGTATTTCAGCTGATACAGGTAAGAAAACAATGGCCATAAAAACACTCAAAGATATGTCCATGAAGAAGACCAAAGGTGCTAGTTCGAAGAGACAAAGGGTAACTTCTACAGTTGAAATTCCAAAGCAATATGATAGAGGAGGGAATAAACAAAGTATCAACCCTTGGATGTTTGAATTACCAGAGCCTAGTGTCGAGAAATCATTATCTCCTCCACCTATACCAGCAGAAGAAAACACTAATGATATATTTGAAAATGTGCTTAGTAGTCACATGATGTATATTGATCTTAATGAACCAACTACTGAAGAAGATCTGTGGGAAGAAAAATATGAAATAGGGAAAAAAAAGAGAGAAGAAATTTGGAAATTCAAGCATCTCAAAGAACACAACAAGAATCTCATAAAACATAATTTCAGGTTACAAAAGAGAATGAAAAAGCTGGTAGAAAAACATAACAATCTGGACAATTTTTCTCAAAAGATAAG
Organism: Picea sitchensis; assembly: GCA_010110895.2. Taxonomy (NCBI): domain Eukaryota; kingdom Viridiplantae; phylum Streptophyta; class Pinopsida; order Pinales; family Pinaceae; genus Picea; species Picea sitchensis. Next base: position 77,090 of record SNQJ01S0046553.1, read on the forward strand.
GAAGAAAAATAAGAAATTGTATTGGAATGAGATAGTGCTCAAGAATAAATTACTCCAGCAGAAGCATAAACACCAAAATCTTGTTCAAAATTGAAGAAAGTCTGGAGCTTTTGGAACAAATGCATGATTTCCTGTAGGCAACTATTTTTTTGGTCATTTTCTGACGTGTTTCATGAGAATATGAGTTCAAATATCACAAAAATAAAACATGGGTTTTCTCAAGAATGGGCCAAATTGCGTAACATGTAGGTTGTTTCCCAAGAAAATGGGCTATTTAGGAATTACAGGTGGATCTTAAGACTGTTTTTTCCTAGATTTCGCTCATTTTTCCAGATTTTCTAGTCATGAGAAACCACCTCATTAATTCGACTTGGGAATTAGATGCATCCTTATCCTTAATAATTTAAGCTAACACACTTATCTTCAGGTTTATTTTTTGGTCAAATAAATCATGTGGTTCCATATTTGAAGAAAATATCCTAGATTTAGAGGTATAAGACTAGCAATATATCCAAAATTCCAGCAAGCAGTTAAGTCATTTAGAAGACATTAAAAACAACATTTGAAGACTGAGAGAGGGGGATCTTCCTCTCAAAAGGAAGTAGTGGTTCAATTTTTGGGATTTGAAAAGAAGGGAAAGGTATGAGAAATTGTAAAGGAGCTTAATGCCAACAAGATTTTGTACTCAAGGAATCAAACATCCTGATGGTTAGATTGTCAACCTATGTTTTTCATTTTCTTGTATTATTTGAAATGCAATGGAAATTGTTGCAAAGAATTGATTTATTCTTGATTCAGTGTTAAATTACCTATTTCTAGAAATTTTCATTCAAATATTTGTTTCGGGTTTAAGATATCATTTTGAACTTGAAAATATTCCTAGCACAAACAAAGAGATTGTTGGCTTGTATTCTATGTTTCCCATGTTTTTTCTCCCATTTCCATTTGTCTATTTATCTGATTTATCAGTGTGAATTCCCTTGACTAAATGAAGTGTTGTTGATTATTCAAATTTATTAAAGATTATGACCATACCTTATAAATTTCCAACCTATGAAAACTACCTGATCCATAATTCAAACCAAACCAAATCATTGCAATAACTGGGGTTCCCTAGCTTTGCCCTATTACAGTCTAATGCAAAATTTAGGGATAACACTTTTGGACTCTTCCATTTCTGCATCACAAAAGAGACAAGCATATAGCCATAAATGAAGTAGGTGGTCCTCTCATGGACATATGCAGAGGCTTGCAATATATATTGTATCATGTATTGGCACCAGTTCATTGGTGCACCATTCTTGGTGAATTCAACATCCACTATTGCATCCAGCATACACTCATTCCTCATAAATGTTTTCATCAAATTGCCATCAATGAGGTATCAGGAATAATGGACTTTTGGATCGTTAATGGGATCTATTAGAGAACCACGAACTTCACAACGAGTGCCATACAGTTCATATAGGATGAGCATACCCTTTTTCCTGCCATGCTTCCTGGACCCTTGGAAACGATCTGATACGTTTTGACCTTTCATGGACAAGTCTAATAGATGGTGGATGTCTTAAACATGTATGAGGTATCCCTTTTCCATCCATAATGTACTGTTGTGAACTCGGCTGATCATAAATTTAGTGCATTTGGTGACTTCTCTATAGGTTTCGAACATCGATAAGTCCCGCAAATTCATGAGCATGTTGTCGTGTAGGGGCATGAACGATTTCTTACACTGCCATTGGAAGGCACCATTTGGTAAGGTGATGTAGTATTGAAATGTATGAATTTCCATGGACAGGTACTGGGAGGCGTCAGTGAAGTCAGTGTCCACAATTCGAGTGTGTTCCACTTTTCCATGGAGATCATGTAAAACTTCAACCTGAGGGTGGATGAATTCTTTCGAGACAACAACTATAATTGGAGTAGGAGATTTGGGGATATATACCTAACCAGAGGTGTGAACCATGATAACATAATTTCGATGGTAAACAAAGTGAATAAGGGGATGGTCCATGAACACAAATTCACATATATCTCACTGGTTCCATGACTGAGTATACAATTAGCTCGATGAAAATGCAAGAATATCGATCTGTCAGACAAATGAATGCTTATAAGAAAAATGCGGAGGGTGGTGCGATGACAATGAATTGATATCGCAAGGTGACAAGAGTGGGAATTAACATCGACTCAATCCCTCGAACATGGAAAAATCCACGCTGTGATGGGGAAAACTAAATGCATAAACATAAAGTTGGTGACGGGATAGCATATCAAATCGGGAAAGTAATGAGAAGGCAAGCGGTTAACTGGAAAAAGGATGGATAGTTGTTAATATTTAATTGACTATGATAAGAAGAGACATAATGACGGGTAAAAATGTACTAACAAATGTTAACGACCCACATGCTGACACAAGGGAATAGAATTCAAATTTCCGTAGCATTAAGTAAAAGGGGATATGACTACGACCTCCCTAACCAAAAAGTGAATATCTGGGATGGATGACTTGGAAAGGACAATGAAGCACTAAGATACGTAAACACAAAACACATCACAATTTATTGATAGAAAATAAAACAAAGACAGAAATGGAAATCCTACTTACTAACTCACTCCTAGAACCAAGAGCGTAAAAAAACTGTAATTATGCAAAAAATAGGTAGGGATTCAGGCGTGCACCATTCACCCAACCAGGTCGAATAATTCCATTGAGTTGCACTAATTTGATAGCTCTAGCTTCATGGATTTCCGCAACTATAAAATGACCAATCCATTGCATTTGGAGTTTCCCCATGTGTTTCTAATACTTGTTGTCATATAACAACACAACGTTTCCTTGTGAAAATGATTTATTCTTTATATACTGATCATGCCAAGAATTTTTCTTGGCTTTCTCCATATCCTGATGAAAATCTGCTAAGAATTTAGGTTCCTCAAGTTCCATCAGTTCGTCAACCCACGAAACAAGTGAGTTGTCATCTATCATCTTAGTATCTTGTACAATGAATAAACTAGGGGTGATAAATTCAACTGGAGTATACCTATTTATTCGCTTCGTGGTAGTTCTGTACGCCCATAATACAACTGGAACTCAGTCATTGCAGTCATCCCGATTTGCGCAAACCTTAGTCAGTCCCATATCCAATATTTTATTAAATTCTTCCACTGTTCCATTAACCTATGGATGATAGGGACTTCTCTTATGACACTGAATCATAAATTCACTTGTAAGTGTCACAATTGTCTTACTGAGAAAGTGGGCTTCTTGGTCACTAGTCAATCTCTGAGGACAACCAAACCTGGTAATAACATTCTAAAAAATAAACCATGCTACGGTGGTTGTAGAACAATCTTGAATAGCCTTCGCTTTGGCCAACGAGTCAAGTAATCATTTGCAATAATTACGTATCTTTCCTTTGAATGCTTGGCAGGAGGATTTATCAGACCGATGAAATCAACAACCCATTTTTCAAAAGCTTGTAGCATGCGAACATGGTTCAGAGGAAACTCATAGTGGTGGGATGGTTTCCCCACTCTTTGGCATACATCGCAAGTGTGATCATATTCCTTATCATATTTAAACACTATAGGCCACCATAGTCCTCCCTGTAAGATATTCCTAACAGTTTCCTTTTCGCTAATGTGTCCTCCCAAAAATCTATTGTGACATTCCCATAGAATATCAGGTCTTTCATGGTCAAGCATACAATTCCACAAGATATTATCTAATCTCAATTTGTATATTTGGCCCGCAATTAGTTGATAATCCACTGCACGAACCATGAGGTGCCTCTTCTGGGTCATGAAATATCCCTCCGATATAGTACTAGTCATCAAGAATAGGGAAATGTCCGACAGATAATCAGGAATAGCCTCAATATCAAAAAAGGTCGACATCAAGGAGTTTATCATCAACCACTCTTCCACTTTCTCCCAACTCTAATCTCGACAAGTGATCTGGACCAATGTTGAATTTACAAGGATTGAAAATAACTTCAAATGAGAATTCCTGGAATAAAAAAAACCTCCTCTAAATGTGACCCTCTAACATAGGTTTTTTCACTAGATACTTCAAAGAAAAATGGTCAGTAAAAAACTTAAAATGAATTCCAAGTAAACAATGCCTAAACTTTTGTAAAGCACACACCATAGCCAAACCTTCCCTTTCGCTTATGGTGTAATTGCATTCATCTTGGGAAAGTTTACGACTCACAAAGTATATAGGATGGTCCTCTGATTGCGCAAGAATAATGCCTAGTGCGGTTGCGTAGGCATTGACATGTACAAAAAATTCATTTTTCCAATTAGGATAAGTCAGAATGGGTGCAATTGTCAACTTCTCTTTTAGCAGATCAAATGCTCCATCATAGTCCTGAATTCAACACAATTCTTAGTATTTCTTTAGTAGTTTTTCCAAAGGTGCAGTTATACGTCCATAGTTCCTAATAAACATGCGATAGTATCCTATATGGCCTAACGTAGTCTGCAACTTTTTGACAGTGGTAGGAGGAGGCATATTGAGAATTATTGTGACTTTCGCAGGATCAAATAGAACTCCCTCCCTACAAACTATGTGTCCTAATAGATTCCTGAAAGGTACACAAAAAACACATTTTCTCATATTAAGAAAACTCTGTAACTGTTTACAGTGGTCCAACGTCAACCGTAATAACCCAATATGTTCCTTAAGTAAGCTATACACAGTCCAATCATCCAGGTAGACCTCAAGAAACTTATGAATGAAATCATAAAATGTTGTGATGATGATTCAAGAGAACACTGTCGGGGCATTATTAAGCCCGAAAGGCATCAAATTGTATGCAAAGGATCCCCACTGAGTAGTGAAGGTAGTCTTCTTATTTTATTCTTTAGCAATTCGAACCTGGTGATATCCAGAAAAATCATATGTAAAGGAATGTTCCTCGTTTCTCGCTACTTGATCTAGTACCTCATCGCTAAGGGGGGTGGGAAAGGGGTCATGTACACAAGTAACATTCAAGATTTTGTAATCCACACAAACTCGTATATCATTCATACCTTTCTTGGTTTGAATGATGATAAGACTAATCCATTCAACCTTATCGACATGGAAAATCAACCCAGCTACCAACATCCCATCAATATCCTTCTTCACTTGCTCTTTGACTCTAGGGTTCATACGGTATGACATGTGTTTAATTGGTCTTGAGTCAGGATTTAACTCTATCCTCATCTCCCCTAAATCTCCCTTAATACCTTTTAGATATGAAAATTTTCTAAGGAATATATCCTCATATTCCTGCAACATAGCTTGTATCTTTGTCATGGTCTGTTCATCCCAATAGTATCCAATGTCAAATGCTTAGTATCCTCAAGGTCATATGGGTCTTCTAGGTCTCTATCAATAGTAAGATGGACCGCAGGTAGTCGAACACTGGATGGGTAAATGCTATGATGAAGGAGGTACTCATGGTAAAGACATATAGTAGCAGGATGTATAGGCTTATCTTCATTAGTAAAAATAATTTTATTAACCTGTTGCAAAGCTAAGGTAATTTTAGGGGACTTACCTGAGAATAAGAAGTCTTGACAGAACTGTCATTGGAGGATTTCCCAGCAAGCAGTTTGACGATGAACTTCCTCATGTATATACCAAGCAACTGGAATTTGTCCCAAGGAGTAAATAAATTGATGCACCCATAATTGAGAAGGCAGTTGTGCAACTTTCCAAACCTAAATAAAGTGCGCCACATGATCCATTGGATTAGAAATCCCATCATATAATTCCAAAGCTAATTGTTTTGGATTCGACAAAGTAGGTTGCGAAGGGGGCGTAAAACAATGTTGGATGACCCGCTTTTCTTCATCCCATGAAGATAAAGTACCCTTGTGGGTGGCCCACCATCTAGTGGGAGAGGATCTTAACGCAACATCCAATACACGAATTCTTTTCTCTAGCACAACTTTAGCCTCTACCTCAACCAAAAATCTACCAAAATCTGAAGTTCCATCGTACACAAGGTGTTCTCTAAACTCATATCCAATCCACCTAGAAGCTCTAATAGTCGTGCAACATCGTGAAAAATTCTCATATCTTCCCTATTGCTAGTTGTCAAAAACAACCTCAGAATTTTCACCTGCAAATTGAATACTATGCCAACTTACTGAACCATCTATAGTCAGGTTAATGTAATCCACCCATTTCCCTTAGAGGTGGAGGATGTACCCATTTTCCATGAGAGCATCCAGAGTGCAACAATGTTTGATGGTGTGAGAATGTGGCCCATAGAACTCACAATAAACCTTGTTCAAAATAGGGGTGTATTTTTGTAGGATTGGGAAATTTCGAGGGGGATGCCCGTGGCTTCAAAAAATTTCACAATATTCAGTATTTTGATTGCCTTAATGATTTGGGAAGGTGTGGTAATACACCGGGCCATGGAATGGCGTAGAAACATCAACTAAAAATTGTGCAACTCCTCCTGATGGTCCTACTTGTGGAGGCACCATCAGTTTCAGGCAGGGTCCTGCACCCCTTAGTCCGGGACATTCTGTCACTATATGAACTTCAATGTAACAATCGGTACACTAGACTTGAGGGTGGACTGCTCTAGGAATGGTTAATTATTGGATCTTATCAGTCAAGGTGGAAACATGGCATTGCGGTTGTGTAATATTATAGTCATCGGGAGGTCTTACTACCCGCAAGCTGTCGGGATATCCCACCATTGCCTCAATTTACATAGCCTTCTCTAGAGTTTCTCCCAATGTAGTTATCTGATGTTGTGTTAATGGAATCGATTTAATGGTAAAAATCCCTAAATGAACCATTCCCACTGGTGGTATTCATGAATGGGGTTGCACAATTTCCCTATCGCATATTTGAATCTTTGGGTATACTCCGAGGAAGACTCCCCATATCTCTGTTTGATCTCCCACAACTCAGATAGGTCCTGCTATTATGACTGGGGTAAACGAAATTCGACTATGAACCACTGTTTGAATTGAGCAAGGGTGAAGGCCTATCCTTGAGGATTTCCTGGTTCAATGAATTTCATATACCATTTCAAATCAAAACCTCTCAAGGTGGTCTGAAACTCAACTAATTTAATAGCATATAAAGTCCCGCGAGATCACCAAATTGCCTCGCAAAGGAACCAATGTCATTCCACATCCTCATCCCCTTTACCCCATATTTTTTGGTATTGGGTGAGGGATATGGAGTGTTGATGTGCCATGGGAGGAATTGGAAACCATATCAAGATAAATCCTAAAGGTCCTAGTTGAGATAACACTAAAGAATTTGCTAGTCTAATAGTGTTATTACCACTCGAACTGGTTGGACTAGAATGAGGAGAAATAACATAAATTATGGGAGAGTTTATTGTATAATTTACTGTATTTGAAGATTGCACTGAGGGAATAGGTAATCCAAGGTTGGTTCGAGTATCTTTAGGATGGGATCCTTTAACCTAGGGGGTCACATTAGGAGGCCATATCGTATAAGATATTGTAGTGTACCTCACATCTTCGGGCACTATGGGAGTTGGATGTCCCACGACTTCTTCATAGGTTACAATTGATTCTTGTTCCTTGGTGGTGATTCCTATCTTAATGCTTTCTTTCGACTTTTCTTCAACTCGACGACTCTCTCTAGAACTCTCACCTTTCTCTCCAAACCTCTCCTTCACCCATTGGCTGACCAAACTTCCATGTGTCTACAAATCTCTCAAATTATCTAACTCTCTGTTATGACTCTTCTTAGGCCAATCTCCCTCTGTGACTGATCATGCCTCTTCATCAACTTTCACATATGGTCTCACCACCTCTTTTCAATAACCACAACCCTTTTATGAGCCTGCTTGTCTCTGGAAATATTCTCATGACGACCCCCCATGCCTCAATAAATTCCATATCCTAACTCATGGATCCTCTCTTGAATGACCCACCTCCCATGTGAAAGGTTTTACACTTCCATTTCAACCAAAGGAACTGATAACATTCCCTCTTCCACCAGCAAGATATTCATCCACAATGAAATTTCTCGTAGTAGTCTTCCTTGGGTTCCCGTGTATAATATTGAATTTTCCTTTGAGAATGACTAGTGGTTCTCTGCGGTAAATTCAATGATGTATCCCTCCAGTGCATTTTGGACCCAAAAGTCCACAACTCAACAAATCTAGTGAATCAAATATTACACACCTAAATGTTGCATCACCAAATGTCACACTTAAGTGTCGTAAGTGTCTTATGCACCTTACTAAGTGTCACATGCACTTTATCAAGTGTCGTATGCACCTTAATAAGTTTTGAATGCACTTTATTAAGTGTCACAAACTTTGACACCATGGAAGAACATTTTTCATAATCCCTAGTCATTGTGGAGGAGAAAAACCATCATAAGAAGGTTGAAACAATAACCTTTACCTTGAGATTTTGACCATTTTTGAAGGTCAACGCTCCCCCACCCATGTATAGGTAGCATTGAACTCTTTTCAACGCTCCCCTACCCATGTATAGGGAGCATTGTCAGTGATCTATGCTTAGTGTTAGGGGAGCATTGAAGTGGCTAGAGGAAGTTGCAATTAATCCACCTTATTCTAAGAGTCAGTTCCGAGAGGATGAGGTCAAATATTCGAGTCATATCTCATGGATCCATCTTAAGTAAACTCAATCTCAACTTGTGAATAAAAATCCTCAACCATTTCCCAAAATACTTCATGGTGGTTAAGCCTCCAAATCCTATATAATGAGGGTATTCCAAGGTGAAAGGGGAGGGGAATCCATGAGAGAATCATAATTATGGTCTTGAGACATTCAAGAGAGGGATGGATAAGAGAGCTTGGAGGAGCTGCTGCAATGCCAACGTTGGAATATGAGTGCTTCACTATGGCTTTCCATTAATACATAACTTGGCCTATTCCCTTCATGTTTTGTGTCACTTGTTACATGCATGTCTATTGTTGTTAAATTCATCATAAATAGATCTATTGTCACATAACAATAGTGTAGAAGAATGAGATTTTTCTTGTTCCTTGCAGGTTTTTTCTTGCTCCTAGGAGCTTGGTCAACAAGGTCAAAGACTGGAGCAACGAGGAAAACCATCATAAAAATGTGTGCCATATATTTCTTCTTACTATGATTGATGAAGTAGGTCTAAAGGGACATTAATGTCCATTTTTTTTCTTCGGTATTTGGATCAAAGAAGGAAGAAAACAAATGGTAAATATTTTCCCTTTATACCTACTTCAACAATCAAAGTAAGAGGAAAGAGATGGCACACCTTTTTATGATGGTTGTCCTCGCTGCTCCAGTCTTTGCCCTTGTTGACCAAGCTCCTAGGTGCAAGAAAAAAATTGCAAGGAACAAGAGAAATATCCTTCTTATACACTATATTGTTAGGTGAAAATAAATCTATCTATGATGACTTTAACAACAATAGACATGCATGTAAAAGTGACACAAAACATGAAGCGAATAGGCCGATTTATGTATTAATGGAAAGCCATAGTGAATCACTTAAAATCCAACTTTGGCGTTGCAACAACTCCTCCAAGCTCTCCTATCCATCCCTCTCCTGAATGTCTCAAGACCAGAATTATGATGCTCTCATGGATTCTCCTCCCCTTTCACCTTGGAATTCCCTCATTATATAGGAGTTGGAGGCTTAACCACCATGAAGTATTTTAGAAAATGGTGGAGGATTTTTCTCCATAAGTTGAGATTGAGTTTACTTAAGATGGAGCCACGAGATATGACTTGAATATTTGACCTCATCCTCTCAGAACTGACCCTTAGAATAATATGGATTAGTTGCAACTTCCTCTAACCACTTCAAAACTCCCTTAACACTGAGCATAGAGCGTTGAAAACACTCCCTATACATGGGCAAGGGAGCGTTAAAAATATTTCAACGCTCCCTATACATGGGTAGGGGAGCGTTAACCTTAAAAAATGGTCAAAATATCAAGGTAAACTGTATTGTTTCAACCTTATTATGATGGGTTTTCTCCTCCACAATGACTGGGGATTATGACAAATGTTATTCCATGGTGTCAAAGTTTGCAACACTTAATAGATTCCATGCGACACTTAGTAAGGTGCATATGACACTTGATAAAGTGCATGCAACACTTATTAAGGTGCATAGAACACTTAAGTGTGACATTTGGTGATGTGACATTTAGGTGTGTAAGACCAACTTGTGAAGGGAAACTAGCCATTCTATAGTCCAATTAAATCTTTTCTTGACATGATCTTTAAATTATGGTGCTTCTTGCAACCGGTCGATCCAGTGGTAGACCTCTTATAGGAATAAGATCCAAAATATTTTGTATTGATCGCTAGCTAGTTTGGAATAAAATATTGCGTCCTTCACAACCCTCAAAATTTTATGCCGTAACTCAGTTTCTTTAAATATAAACTTGTCACCCCTTCTTTCCCACCAGTTTTCAATATTAGACTTAAATTTGTGATGAAAAATCCTCTAAAAAATTGCTTAGAAGTCATGTCCCAGAAACAAAACCAATTACTGGTGCAAAATTGGAGATAGAGGTTCTCGGAGGTTACCAACAAAGGTTTCGTTGTTGTCTAGTCATGCTGGCATATTCAACCTTCCGCAAGGGAAGTAGGTCTCATTCGAAGTGCTTTCAAGACTTGTGTGATAAAGCGAGTGAAGGAGGACACACCATCATATCAGACATATTACAAAGCAGATTCATACTTAAATGTGAAAGATCATATTATTAGTAGTCTAAACTAGGTTATGCATCCAATAATTCATGTTGGCAGCATGAAGATAAGTGCATACACGAAAAAATCATGTTAAACAATACCTTAGATGGAAATTACACAACACAAAACATATTGCGCAAAAAGAAGATCATACATTAATCCATTCCATAACAAAATTTTATATGCCTGAATCATCTATTTTGTATTATCATGTCTAAGAGTAGCGTACATGGAATAGGTCTTTCATATCATAACTTACACAACAAAGCTAGAATTAGTTTTTCACTTAGCAGATAGACAACAACAGAGAAATCACATCTAAGCCAACACAATATCGAGATATCAACCAAAAAGTACAAGAAAAGTATATCAAAACTATCAAGCACCCCTTTCCTGTTACATTTTCCCCAATTTATATCATTTTCTTGGTTGTTTCTTGATTCTTCTTCTGTTGCTTTCCCGCTTTGTCTTTTCTTGTGCTTGAAGCTTCTAGTCCTTTCCTCTTCTTCCTCTAGTTGGCATCTGATCTATATTTATTACTGGAATGTTGGCAGTTAGCTTTCCTCCACTTAGATTTCTCGCTGATGCATCCTATTGTTCTGCAAAACTTGGCAGTCTTCAAAACGAAGGGCCCAACAAAGATTATATCACATTAAACCCTAATATTAACTGTTGCAACTTCCAAATATTGCAATATGTGAATGGACTTGAAGAAGAGTTATATTTTTAAATGTTTCCCATATTAAGCAATCTCAACATCTCAAAAGTAATGAGAGTGTAGAAACAAACCCCATGTATATGCATAGATTAATTAATAAATACATTTTCATAAGAAGGCATCCATTGATTATCATCTTTTTCATCCCTCCCACTTGCCATTGGTCCACTACTCTTTTTCAGTTTAGTGATATGTGTGTAGTGGGATGGACTGCAATTTAGTTTTATATAGAAAACATAACAATTCTTTAAATATCGAAATATTATCTAATAAAACATTTCTATCTACCATGAATTGTATGATTTGCATGAACATAAAAAATTGAAATATCACTTTTAATTATTACTACTGCAAAGATATTTTACAACCTAATATTAGGTGATGGTATATGTGTAATGTTGTTAATGGAAAATGCAGAATTAGCATGTGCAACCAACAAAGCCTAGATTTTATGCAGAACATGATTGCTACACCATTAAAAACTTCACATGTTTTAATTATTATTATAAATTAAATAAAATAAATAAATAGAAATAAATATATATATATATTTATTTTTTTTAAATTTTCAACAAATGTTAAGTTTATATATATATATATATATATATATATATATATATATATATATATATATATATATATATATATACCTATATATATATATTAAATTTTAAATTTTTCAACAAATGTTAAGTTTGAGATGGATCTAATTTGACATAGATGTAACAAATGTTAAGTTGAGATGGATCTAATTTGATATAAAATCAAGTTATACACACACTTATTTTAATTTTTTAATAAATTTTAAGTTGAAATGGATCTAATTTTATATAAAAAAAAATTCATCCATTCTCTTTTCCATTTTAATACACACTTCTGTTGATCCTCAAATGTGTTAAGTCTCGTGCAATCTTTCTTATATATTTTTTATTCATTGTTTTTCCATACTTAGAAAATTTTTGAGTTCATCGTAGGTTCATAATGCATTCTCTACTCTTTTTTAACTTTCATGACCCCTGCAGTACATCAATAAGTTCCGCCGCCTTTTTTTTGCACCTATACTTAGAAAATTCTCAAAAATATTTCATTGCGGGTCTAGGGCATCTTCCCGATTGTCTTGTCTATACCCGTGACCACGTCGTCCTGATCTGTTTCTTATACTTAGTTAAATTATCCATAACTTACCGTGGGTCTACAAGATGTTTTGACTCTTCTTCGTACTCCCACTATCCCACTTGTCTATAACCCAATGATCTATCAACACTTAGTCAAAATTTTCAAGTCTTACCATAGGTCTGTGGGTATGTGGTGACTTCATCACTCCTCCATATACTAATCCCAACCTCGCTATCCCACTATGTCATTGTTCTCTCACCCCACCATTTCATTACCCCACTGTTCCGCCATCCCAATTATCCACCACCCCACGGTGATCCATGTATTGTCTTATCATGTTCTCCAATGTACATTTAATACACATTTCCCAGAAATGACTAAAACTGGTTAAATTTTAAAATCCCTTATTAATGGAAATATTTTTGAGACAATTCCTCATCAATTTCAATATTAATTCGTATTAATGATCCTTGAGTCAAGAGCCCCAGAGCGTGTTAAGGTAAACATTTCTATTTTTATAATAACACTTTGAGAAGAACTGTACATTAATATGCCAACTTGATTAAGTATGACAACTTGGAGAAAGGAATAGTTCTATGTAGATACCATCAACCTACTTGGATGAGAAGATCAAAGGTTTCAGTGGTCGAGGGAATACATATATTAATCTTCATTACCACTTCCAAAAAAGAGATCAAGCCAGATTTGGATGTCAGGAATAACTTTGGCAGGCTGCGTTCTAGAAGTCTACGACTTTAAGGAGTTGATTTCATGGTTCATTGATAAATTTGAGAAGAATCAGAGAATAAATTAATTGCAAGGCCAATATCCTATTTCCTTAGCCCCTTTAGTTTTTAAGAGGATGCTCAGACTCCCAGAGTCAACAATGAATTTCAAAGGAGATGAAGCTAAGGAGTTTTTGAAGACAAAAAATGAAGGATTGGAGCTTCTACCAGAATATATTCAAGACCCAACAATTATTCCAGAGGACCTTTTAAGCATTCAGGTCAGTTAATTAAAAAATCCCTATCAAGATGGAATGGTTATTTGCTAGAGTTGTTGAACACGAATCTACATATATTATTCCCATGATCGCTCTATATATCTTGTACTTTTCAATTCATGAAAAAACAATATTTGATCGGGAAAAGATTATATCCAGTGAATTATCTTTTCAGTTGGAAAATTTATGAAAGAAAAAAAGGTTCTACATGTACTCATACTTAATTTTCTCCATTACATATTGTCACGTCTTCAAAGGATTTCCTTTGGATAAGCAAGTCAATTGTAAACTCGACCCTATTCAGATGTGGTATTCGACTCTATGGAAACAAAAGGCTACATACCATTTCTATGAAGTGAATAATGCATTCATTTCTTCTTTCAAAAAACTTATTCATGGACCAAACACAACTAGATTCTCTCTAGAAGAAACATCCTTTTTAGATAAGAGATGGAGTTTCTAAGCAATGCAAAACTTCAGTGTTCTTAGGATTTATTGCTCTCGTGAAAAACCCTCTTATTTTTCATATTATGTTTGCTGATGAAGTATGTAGGAAATATAAATTTTGGGCTCATTTCTTTAACAAAAAGAGGAAAAGACAGTTCATTCCTCTTTCATGGAAAATTGGAGAGATAATGGTGAAAAAAATTACACACATCAATGAAATCTCAGTCCATCTTGACTAGTTCAATCTAGATAGAACGAATGAAATCAAGGATTTTGACCCTAGCCAATTATTTATGAAACACGTGACATCTGTTGGGTAGAGTGTATCATTTTCTAACACATTCATATTTAGAGAAGAAGAGGGTGATAGATAAAACCCCCAAATGCTACATGATGAGGAAAAAAGAGAGGATATCGAGACAATTATCAGTGCAACTGATTAACATAGACAATAAGGAAGAGTTGTGAATGAAAGGAGTTCACATTCTTCTAATATTTCACAAAAAAAAAACCTACCCAAAGGAAGACCTTATTATGTAGTTCAAGAATAAAGAAAATCGTCAGCGGATAATTCTAATGATGGAGGTGAACATAACCATCCTAAGGGAAATATAGAAAGACCACACAAACTCCCAGTCACTAGCAAAAGGAAAAGAGGAACAAATAAGGAAGGATAAAGTGAGGATGTACCTAAAGAGGAAATCATTTTGGAAGACATGGATATTGATGTGAATATTGAGGACATTGAATTTCCATATGAAGAACATAGAATGCAAGAGAGAAGAGCAATTACAATAGAATTGACCACCCAAGAGACAATCGTTTTTTAAGAAGAATATTTGATCCTGCATAATGTCATGTTTGATAAAAACTCAATAAAATTGGTTATTGAGAAAGTTAATTCAAAAAATAATAAGGTTCAAGGAAAATTGAACTCAAAACTTGAATTTAATGGAATTCCATCCTCCAAAATTGTACAAATTCATGAAGCTACAAGAGAATACCTAGAAATGTCAATAGGAAACATAAAGAAAATGAATTCCAATTTAAAAGACATAATTAAAGAATTAGAAAGTGCTTTAATTCTCCCACCATTGTTCGCTAGTACAATTGCTACAATATAGCCTTGGAAAAGTCTTGAGGGAAGACCAGAATCCAACTCCAGACTAAAGGGAATGTTGAGTCTACTTGTTTCCATTATGAGGTATGTCAGAGAAAATATCGAGAAGAGAATGTCTCTTATTCTTGAGACATGGGAATTGACAACGAGTTTTTTTTCCTTGGGATCAAGAATGGCAAAGTTTATACAATACCTTCAGGATGATCTTGAAAATGATGAAGAATTTTATAAAGGGGACATTTCCACTTTTGTTGCAAAAGTTTCAAGTGTTAGCGAGTTCTAGAGGAAACAAGAGGACTTTCCCTATGCATTCCAAATAAAAAAAATCAATGCTTTTTGGTTAACGAGAATAAAGAGTTTGAAAGACACGCTAGCTGAGTGTGATACTATATGTGTTAAAAGAGGGGAGTTGTATTTGAAATTAATTGAATTGGATTTAGTTGGATCAACTAGAGATGTGGAGAAACCACATCTAATATTGAATTCCATACTTATGTCAAAAGAACAATTTGAAGTAAATTTGGACTCATTGAAGACTGCATTAGCTAAGAAGTTCAACAAATTGACTGAGTATTTAGAAACATAAGTTGAAAGTTGGTTGGTTAGTTATGTAAATAAAAATGAAGACATTGAGGAAACCCTTCACCAACATTCTTTGGACTTCAAAGATCTGAAAAATCCATTATTTGATATTAAAGTAAGGAAAGAAATAACTGTGGCACCAATATAAATTGAGAATTGGTTAAAGAAATCCTTCACTAAAATAGCCGAATCAGATGAAGAAGATGCAATTGTAACCTGCCAAGGAGTTACAACAAAGGAGAATATAAAAGAGACACCAACAAGCATATAGGAGGAGATTCCATCACAGTAAGTAAAGCAATCACTTTTCATAATTTCTTTATCCTTCATACTTATCATTCAAAAATCATCCAATTGTGTCTTTTCATTTCTTGAGAACCCATAAGTGATATCTGATCGTCTTCTTTTTCTTCTTCTAGGTCAAGTCTAGGTCTACTTTCTTTTAAGGTCCATGAGAGCCCCATCCCAGTCCATTTGGACGAACATAATCTTCTAATTTTATTGTAAAATAAACTATTATTTTTTGAACTCCCTAGAGAATTAATTTGGAGTGCAACTTTAATGACTTTTCAAACTTTGAATTTCTAAGTTTGTGATTTGTTAAGTGTACCTATCATATTCTCTTTCAGTTTAAGTGACATACTCTTTTAAAATTCTATGAATCATGGAATTATGCTTTTCTGTCTTGTGAATGTGACATAATATTATTATGTTGTGATGGATGTGAGGAATTTGTTATTTTAATATTATGGTTTCCCTATATTTGTATAAATTGTGTAAATATTACATTTAAGTCTGTAAAACTCTCCCGGTCCTTCTCTCAGGACATTTTTCTTTATCAATATACTCTTGTACTTTAAACTATATTTTGATAGTTTATTTTCAAGCAATAAATTTTTTTGGGGTTTGTTGTTTAGCACTCTCCTATTTGATAATATAGCTCAATATACAATAAGATATATCTTTCGGATTATAACATAGGAGTACCACCTCTACAAAAACACAGGGGGATATTATATCCTCGTGAGGTTGTTGTCGGGATTGTGACCAATATGAACATCAACTTTTTTGGCGACCATACCGGGGAGAACAAAAGGATGGTTTCACATACAAGAATTTAATGACTCAACCCAAACCTAATAAACCTTAGTTACAAGTAGGAATCATAAATCAAGGAAGTGTGTTCCATCAATTATATGATTTGGTATTGACAACAACAAAAATTTGAGAAGATCTTGAAAGATCTTGGGAAACCCTTTCTCAAGAGGAAGAAAGAGATATAGCGCTAATAAAAAGAAGGAGATTGTGAATCCAAGAAAAACTGGAATCTTATAAAGTTCCATTAACAATAAATAAGAGAAAAAAACTTTAGCTTCATGAAGTTGGTGAAAATTCCAAATCAGAAATAACAATAGCCATAATCATGGGTGATCGAGAAGAAAGAACCGAGATTCCCGAGAATCAAGAAGAAAGAAATGAAAGACAAAGAGTCCGAAGAAGAAAGACTAGGTCCATCCAGCTTAATTTACAATGAGAACAACATACATTACCGAGCCTCCCTCAAGGAGTTCTACCAGTATTTTCAAGCGATGGAATTGTGGATCCAAAGATACACATGGATAAATTCTTAAGTGTTTGTAATATCCATTTAATTGAGCATGATGATGCGATGGTCAGAGTCTTTCTTCAGACCTTGATAGGTCCAGCTTATGAATGGTACCTTTCTCCCTCGACTTGGTCAATTGGATCATTTGATGACCTAGAGAGTATTTTTATGACTATGTACACACCTCCTATTGCATATCATACGTTTCTCACTCAATTCACTCAAATTCATCTCAATAAAGGGGAAATAATAAGAGATTTCAATTTGCAATTCTTCAAGACTTTGAATCAAATTCTATAAGAGAAACAACCAAATGTTCATGTTATATTTGGAAGTTATAAGAATGCAATGCCTACAAATGTGAACTATGCAATAAAATATTCACAAATAAAAGATTTACATGGAGCCATATAGAAGGAAATGAATATGGAATAGTTTATGCTGGAGACTAATGTTGATCGCGAGATCATTCTTGGGAAAGTACAAAGACAAATGAATACTCTTGCCATATCACATCAAGGACCATTTGCTTCAACAAGTGTTGAAAATCAAGTGACTGGTGGAGGGAATCTCCAGGGTGTTCCCCCTTTTGTTATAAACGATCCAACAACTGCTCATGAAACAAGACAAAAAATAGAGATAACTCAAATGAGTAGAACCATAAGATGAAAAATGAAATCACCAGGTTGAAAAGAGACAAAAATTTTGTCCCACCAAATCAAAATACAATTGTTTCATTATTAGATCAAAGAGTACGGAATGAAAAAAATGAAGAACATATAATATCCAGACCATTCACAAGATAATGTTGTCCAGACTAGAGCACAAGTAAATAAATTTAAGACGAAGGAAGCACCTGAAAAAAGAAAAAGTGAAAGAAAATATTGTAGAACCAACAAAGCAATAAGAAGTTGCTACTTAGGAAAAGAATCCACCACAAATGAACTATAGTATGATTGATGAATTAGACAAACTCATAATTACATTGCCTTTCATGGAGGTGGTGAAGATACCACAACAAAGAGAAAATTGTTTAAAGATACTCGATGATTCAAATACAAGAATAGAAGTTGTTGTCATGAGTACTAGAAAACAACAATGTTTCATCAGTCAGGTCGAGGGATGAAGTCCCACCATTCTACATATCCATAGAAAATAATGACTTTACATTACACAATTGTTTGGTTTATAGTGGAGCTACCAACAATATCATGCTTCTATCATTCATGGAAGCATTGGGAATGAGATGTAAGAAATACTATGATACTAGGGAAAATATATATTCTATTGATTCAATAAAGGTCCCAACATATGGTGAAATAAAAGACTTATGTGCATGGATAAGTGCAACACCTCACATTGCAACAATTTTCACTATTCTGATTGTGGGTTTGCCTCCAACATATGGAGTTGTATTAGGAAGAGACTAATGTTCATTGATTGGAGGATATATTATGAATAATGGAAGTTGTATGATGTTTCCTAACAAATATGGGAAAATGGTTAGGGTCCCTTGAGAAAGTATAAGGCCTATATATTTCAAGAAGAAAGAGAACGAAGTAATGCAAAATTATATTGATGTCGAAATAAAAAATTTATGATGTAGTTAGTCCAGAACAAATCAACCCTCCTAAGAAAGATGAAGAAAATTATTTTTAGGGTTTCTGAAAGATGTCATTTGATGGTTCCTATTCTAAGTCTAGAAATGGAATAGGGATTGTTGGCCCTCAACCAAGTTTTGTGGAAACATTGGTCGTGTTTGACCATTATTGGGACTTCAACAGGTTGGTCGAAGATGGAGCGCCCAGGCGAAGCGGAGATCGCGGGATCTCGCCCTTTTTGCATGATTTATGGGTTTTAGGGTTTATGTAACGGGTATGGGATGTCAACCCATGGGTTTTCCCATGTTTAGGCCCCTTTTTTAATGTATAAATAAGTAACTAGGCGATGTAATAAAGAGACCTAGTAGGCCAATGGCTTAGTGATAATGTTAGATATGTGCAAGAAGATGTGTTAAGGCTTGAAGAGATAAGTGCAAGTGTTTTGTAAGTGCTTTGTGCACAGACTGTGTAAAGGCTCTGTGCTTGGACCTAACTTGGGGAAGGAGGATCTGGCAAGTTGCGCGCAGATCTACTGTCCTATGTGAGTTGGATTTGTGGCTTTGTGCATGTAAGAAGATTGAATGAGACTAATAAAGAAGAAGAAGATTCGGTGGACGTAGCCCCACACTGTGGTGAACCACGTATATCCTGTGTCAGTTTGCTTTGTGCTATGTTGTTTATGTTGTTTATGTATTTACTTGCTTAGTGTAATGATATTGATGTAGAATAGGTAGATCCATTAATGCTTAGTGCTCTATATATGAATGAATGTTAGATATGCTCAGATGCTATGTGCTGAATGGTTATATGTACTTAGATCTTGAGTAATACTGCATTGTTCTGTAATCAAGGGTTTAACCTGCGATGTGAATAAGGGTTAAAAAACTAATGAATGTTAATTGCTAAGTTCTTTGTTAAGTATTGTGATCACAGATCTATGCCCCATATAGGTTGTAGACACCTGAGTCCTGCAACCCCCCCTGCCTCTACCTTGGGTGAGACTTCATCTGCTTCGCAGGTGTTGCTGAAAGGGTTGGTAGTTAGGGTTTTGTTGGTACGATGTTGAAGCGTTGAACCCTGGGTCTTCCCCTGTGGCAACAAATGGTTTCGTTGTTGGGACCTGAAACTATGATTGTTAGGAACTAAAGAAAAGAGAAAGCTCTGTGCATAGATCTGTTGTTGTAGTGCGCAGTATTCTACTTGACTTGTGAAGCTCTCTGCTAAGGGAAGGAAGCCCGATCTGAAGAAAGAGGTAATATCTTAAAGCTTTGTGCTTTGATAAAGGTAAGATAAGTGGAAATTTTTTCTTCGAAAGTATGGATCTAGGTATGTTTAATAGATTTGGTCCTAGTCTCAAAACTAGGGCACCATTAGAATAATAAAGATTTGATTTGAATATATTTGATAGAAATAGTGAAAGATATGTTATTCCTATGCATAGAAATAATTTTTGGACTGACAAATGGATGCAGGACCCTAGAAATATTTTTTGCGGATTGCAGGTCCATCACTGTGATCCTAGTGCGCAGTATAGGAAAGGTTGGGGATCGTTTAAGAGAAAGAGAGGATCGACACTGTGTTATAACTACAGAAGACCGAGACATCTTGCTAAAGAATGCCCTGGTACCGGTCCTATTTGTCTTTGTTGTAAAGTTGTTGGTCATGAGGTTTTGGACTTCCCTAGAATGATTGATAAAGTTGAGAAGATGAACTTGAGACAAGCAAACCATGAATAAGGTCAAGAAACTAAGGATATGTTAGAGAATAAGACAAAATAAGAGACTATGCCATTACAGTTGAAAGAAACATTGAATGATCACATAGACATCAATTTACCAGAGATATTTAAAGAAAAGAAGTGCATAGAAACAAGAATAGAAGACTTCGACATAGATTGTGTCTTGGATGAAGAAACACAGGTGAACATTATGCCAGAAAGTACTTGGGAAATTTTGGGAAAGCCTGCTATGATTCCTTCATTAGGAGGGATAGGCTTGTTTAAAGGAAATATGATAATCCTATGTGGAAGACTTACTCATGTACCTATGATTGCCCATGGAGAATCGACTGAAGAAGACTTTGAGGTTATTAAGTTTGTTGAGAACAATGCTCCTTTTGCACTTTTGTTAGGAAAGACCTGGATTGAGAAAGATCAGATCCGAAGGAAAGAAGAAGAGGAAGCCATAGAACATAAAAAGCAAGAATTAAGGAACTTCATAACCGAGAAAATAGAGCTACTAGTAGAAGAACAAGAGGACAAGTCGAAGCAACTGAGGACTAGAGAGTTAGTTGTCGAAGTTGAAAGAACACAAGAAGGCTTAAATAACCTATCCATGAAGGAGAAAAGAGAACCTACCCCAGAAGTAGTAAGAGAAGAGATATTTCATGCGAAACTTTTGAGAGAACATCAATAGTGGAAAGTTACTATGCTAAGAGAAGATAAGAATACAAATGGAAAGAGGAATCCAGAAACTCAGATCACAAGGAAGAAGGAAATAAATCTTAGTAAGAAGAAAGAAAAGTTAGAAAGACTGCAGGAGGTTCTAGTGAAGAACTTGTAGGAAGTAGGCTTGCAGAAATTGAACATCGTTGGAATAGCAGAACAACGCAGAATGACACTTCACCATGACGAAGCCATATGACCGTTGGAGGCATCCCGACCATTAGAATGACGCTCCAGAACGATTAGAAACGCAGTTATTGCGGAAAATATCACCATGAGACCGTTGATACCACGCCATAAAGGATGAAATCATATTGATTAAGGAATTTTGACCCGTTGGAGGAATCTGTTATGTCGTTGCCTACTTAATCCATTGAATGCCTCACTGGGGACACTTTTGCAAATTGTGATTATCCGAGCTAACAAGAGAACTGATTGCTATCGCGCTATGCTTACCCTGAGTATCCGTTCACCTACCCGAGATAATTGACCGCGAGAGTGCATGTCAAACGACCTTAGCGCAGTCGAGAAGTTTGTGGAGGAGATCCTAATAGACCTTATGGCTGAGAAAGTTATGTCCGTAGGAGTACAAGCCTCATCGACGCGAGGATTGCAAACATCCCCTTTGAATGGACGTCGATCTGGGCCATCCCAAACTACGACAGCGAAAAGAAGTAAGCACTGTGATGAATTGACGAACACGAATCTCATCTCGTCAGTCTTTCCCGATTACATCCCACCTCTGGATGGCGTGGTTATTCATGACATCGTCCCGAGAGATTTTGAATACACACTCATCACTATGTACCTACCGAAGGGGATACGCGCAGTAGGACTGATCCTTGATCTTAAGATCAATGACTTTAACCTGGGAGACAAAAAGAATTATGCGATGCTCACACCACATAGGTACTTGAAAAAGATGACGGGGAAGAAGCTGAAGATAGTCCCCCAGTCGTGGATCAAAGAGATTGTGAGGTACACCATCCTTAACGTTATGAATATACCCCACTTCGGTAGACATAAGGAGGTTAACGTTTGCGTTTTCCTCCTGTTGTGCTACCATGGAGGTTATCTATGGTTATATAGGTGTGTTACTGTGGATCCGATGTTGATCCACATGATCACTGGATGGAGCGTGCAGGGACCAGACCCTCACCAGTTCTATCCAGGGAAGGCTGCAGACCGCTCCCTGACGCGGTGTATAAAGGAAACCTACAACGATGTGGAGAAGGGGAAACGAGGCTACAAGGTAGCCTCCATCCAAGATGGCGCAATGTGCCTAGCTTTCCAGTTGATCACTGGTAAGCTCATCAGGAAGAACAGACCAATGCAAGTCATGGGGTTTGTTATCGACCTCGCAGGGAAGTGCATTGAAGGGATGTAGATGAATTGGGCGAGCTATCTCGTCAACAAGTTGGAGAAGGACTATCGCGAAGCGCAGGACGAAGGTTATAAATTCCACTGTAGTTGGTTACTCATACTCATAGCATTTGTTGCTTGGGAGATGCTAGAGGGAGAGAAATTCCCTAAAGTTGAGACATCCGAGCCACTAGCTGCGAGGTTCACCACCTTGTGGTATTCAAGTGATATGGTGAAGCAGTGGCAATCAAATGGTGTCTTCCACACCTACTACCTACAACTCACGTGGGCCATTGAGTCATTCTCCCGAATGACGTCGAATACACTCCATAGGTTCATGCCACTCGCAAAGTTCTGCGTAGGCCACCCCTTCATATACATCACCGCGCGCGGGGACAAAAACAAGGAGGATATGCAGTCTTACTATAAGTTGACTGAGGAAGATATGGAGGAGATAACCAAGGAATGGCCTGTAGAATTCCTTGTACCAGTTGGAGATGCATAAATGTCCGAACCCGACCTCATCGAAAGTCCTGTGGTCACCAGGATTGAGTGGGATGGACCGAGCAATGCTAAGAAAAAGAAAAATAAGGAAGAAGTTCAGGAGTTAAACAACGCATTGGAGGAAATTGCGCCTAACTCACCTGGAGGAGGAGGAGGTGACAAAGTAAACCAAGAAGAGGGAGGGGAAGAAGATAAGAAAGAAGAGGGCAAGGTGACACCATCGAAGGATCCCCTTACAGAGGCCGAGACACTAAAGAAAATGAAGGTTTCTCCAAAGAAACCCTTAGTGCGGAAGAAGTCACGAGCCGATAAGCCTCAATCACAGAATGTACTCACAATGGATGATATTGGCCTCATCATCGCAGCTGTAGTAGATGCTTCAGAGGATATTTTGCAGTGAAATGAAGCAAAGCAGGAGACAATGTATGACAAAATCGAGGTGAAGTTGAAGGGGGTACAACAAGGTCTCTATTCGAGCCATGCAGTGTCTACTACGCCATCATCATCAAAAGCTGTAGAGTTGGGGGATGAGCCCACCCAACTACGAAGGATAGCAGATGCTACAAAATCTCGCCTTCGTCGAGTACAGGAAGAAAAAGAGCAGGCCACAGAGGCCTTGAAGCAAGTAAAGGAGGAATCCCTAGAGCAACGTCGGGTTATATAGCAAGAGAAAGATGACCTCCGGGTGAAGTTTGAAGAGGACAGAGAACAAATCCAGAAAGAAAAAGAACAACTTCTCATGGAGCATATTGGGGTTAGAGAAGCAGTAACTAGAGCACTTCACTCTGTGCCAGGCTTGGCCCAGATGGAAGAAGAGAAAACTGAAATCCAAGTGGGGAAGCTCGCTGAAGCCATTCAACAACTTCAAGCAATAGTAGCAGAGTTAGAACTGCAAGCAGTGCCGAGCACTTCGAAAGAAGTATAATGTCAAAGGGAAGAAAATGCCAAGAGCGCAGTAGAAATAATGAAGGCATTGGTTTCATAATGTAAGCAATTAAGTAACCACTACATGTGACCGATGGCGTAGAGTTTGTGCACATTTAAGCCACGAGGGTCGGTTTAAGAATTGGGACATGGCCATATGCCCCCCATGCAACCAACACCTCCACCGGGAAAAGGGTCCAACGCACTAACGATGCGACATTTCACCACATTTCTCGGAATGGTGCAATGTGTTGGGTTTTGGCCCAGTAACGCTACGGGAGCTAGGTTAGTCACACACAGGTGCAAATTGGAGAACCATAGACAACAAGCTTGAAGGGGAAATTTTCTAGGAAGATAACTTCTTCATTTTTTGGCCAAACCAGGTGCAGAAAGAGCCCAACTAGGGGTTTTTGGTTGTTCTGGAACCATTGGAGCCATCTATTTGGAATTTTGAGCACTGTAAAGGACTATTTTTAGCACTTTGAGCAAATAATATAAAATATCTATTGGAAGCTAGACCAGAAGATGTAGCCCAAGAGAGGGGTGAACTCCTTTATTATTTGATGTGTTATGTGTTTATTGATGGTTGTTATTTGTTGGTTATTATGTGCATCTTAAATGTGAAAACTCTTTAATTTATGTGTTTGCAAATTGATCATTTTTCCCAAGCACACATAATTAACACTTACAAATAATTTAAA